>CM073769.1:137519182-137716682 GCA_037158775.1 Hetaerina titia
CGACTGTTTGGGAGTTTGATTGACACCTACTTGGGCAAAGTAATCATTGAAAATGTCTAAAATTTTTTGGACACTTGCTATTGTTGTGCCATTATAACATATTTTAGATATTGTGTTGCTATTAATTTTATTTTTCCCTGTTTCACTACTTTCCAGATAGCCTTAGATGATGTTGTTATCAATGAGCTGGTATGCAGCTTTTTTGCTAGAGTAATAGTAGTTCTCAAAATTTTACAATAACTTTTGTAGTATTTTTTAAACTCTGGATCATTAGAATCAATGCATTGCTTATACAATGCTCTTTTTCTACCACAAGAAATAATTATTCCTCTTGTTAACCAAGGACTATTTTCAGGTTTACTTTTATTATGCTTGACAATTTTTTTAAGGGGAAATGCTAAATCATGGTAATAAGTAATGATATTGATAAAGCTGTCAACTTTAGTATCAAGATCAGTAGGGTAATTAATATCCTCCCATGTTTCTTTTGACATTAATGTATTAAAATATTGAAGACTATAAGGATCATATGTTCTTTTATAAATAATTTCTGTATTTAACTTTTTATGTTGTCCATCATCATATGATAGGGATAAGAGAATTGCTTTGTGATCAGAAAGTCCTGTACAAATAACTTCTGAGGTATTTTCATAGAAGTCATTCCCAATAATGAATTGATCAAGACATGAGTTGATCCTTGTTGGGTCTTTAATCGTTTCTGTCATATCATGAGAGCACAGAATAGCAAATAAATCACGTTTAATGTTGGACTTTTTCAAAAAATCTATATTAAAATCACCACATATTAAAACTGGTTTCTTTTTAAGTAACCCATTAAGAGTATCTAATTTATTTAAGAATACATCTTCAAGACTGTTTGGAGATCTATAGAGACAAACTATAAAAATACTACCATTGGGAAGATAGATTTCAACTACAGAATGCTCAAAGTTTTTTTGCTCATTTAGAAATGAAGTAAAGGATTGTGTTTTGGCTTTAATATTATTTCTGACGAGAATAGCTGTACCTCCATTTTTGCAATGTGTTCTGCAATAAAGACTAACTAGATTATAATTGGCTAGATAAAAATGCTCACTTTCTGTCTTGGTTAACCAATGTTCAGATAAGCATAGTACATCAATATTGGTTTCTAATGTGGATAAGATTGCTTCCAATTCAAACACCTTATTTCTAACACATTGAATATTTTGATGGAGTACATTGAGCTTCTTGTTTAGTCAAGTAGACACAGAGTTTGATCCAGGTCTAGCACCAACACCTGCACAGTAGGAGCTTGCAATAGGTATTACTTTTGTCAAAACCTTAACTATTTCATTGGAAACAAAACGTTTTCCCTGCTTGTTTAAGTGTAAACCATGAGTTGTATGGAACCTGCGATCAAGTTTACCAATGTTAAGGATCCATACATTTTTAAAATTTTGGCAAATTTTAGAGATCAGTGCATTTACCTTTTCTATTTCTATATTTACACAAGAAGTTGTTGGTAAGTCGTACCAATATGGTAAGTGGCAGACAATTACATTCGTGTGTGACAACTTAGGAAGCAATTGCTTCAAGATTTCAATTACACAGTTGGATTTGTTATGATAGATATCAATTGTTCCCCCTAGTAAAACCATGAAATCACTTCCAGTAAATTTTTCACCAATATTCTCACACCCATTAACCAAATCTTTGAATTCAGCTCCTGGTTTCACCGAACCATCAAAACACAAACTTTGGTCTTCATTAATGTGATTTAGCATACCCGCTAAACCTCGACCATGACTGTCGGAGTAAATAGATACCTTCCTTTTTTTCGCGGGCCTCTTCTTTGTCCCAGAAGCTCTTGGTTTGAATTTCACGTGATGTGCAGTCGGAAGAAGAAAATCCCTCTTCGGGGTGATCAGCTGTACTTTGAAAATCAGTTCCAAAATCGTCACTGAGAAGGTGGAATTTATTTTGAAGAGAAATACTATTCTCATCTGACGATTGTTTGGAATTATTTTTCATTGCCACTTTAGTTTTCACGGTAGTCCATACAGGCTTTGTAGTTGAATCGTTTGAGCGCGAACTATATACACCAGATATAGATTCACTAATAATACACTCAAGCTCATTTAGCCTTTGAGTTAAATTCACATTTTCTTTCACTAATTCATTGTTAATTGACTTTATCATACACAATTCATTTCTCAATGTCTCAAGATCAATTTCCGAGACGAGAGACGCGCACTCAGGTTTTTGTTCATCAACGTGGCTTTGTTTACATCTAACACTGCAATACCAGACTTCAGGAAATGTAGCATTTGGATCCAATTCTGTACATTTGTGGTGATACCAAACACCACAAAGACTGCAAATTATACCAGTTGTAACCTTCGTTCGACATTTTCCACACTTAATATTAGTTACAATATTATTTTTACGGGAGCTACTTCGTACTTTCCATGAACATCAAAAAAGGAATATACAGGTCTTTCTCAAAAATAAGAAGAATGATTTTTATTATTGGTGACAAAAGCTAACTTCCAAGAAATTCCAGGATCAGGCATGGCAATTAATGAGCAATGATTTAATGGAATGACATTAAATGTTCGGTGCACTGAATGGTTGAGGCCTTAACTTTGTAAAAATCCATGTTTACTGTGACGCTAAATACATCGGTCAGACAGGCAGGAGCATAAGAAGTTTGAGCGGAAGAACACCGGAGGGATTTCATGAAGAACACTGGGATGTCCCAATTCGCAACCCACCTCTTGAAGGAAGGCCACCATGCGGATTTCACCTACACATTACTGCACGGAGTGAAGAAAGGAACGCAGCTGGACATCCGTGAGCAGTTAGAAATTCTAAAAATGGTTAAGAAGAAGGAAAGGATAACTAATGACCACCTTTTCCCTTTCCACTCACCCCTCCTGGGCATTCCTATTCTACACCCGAAAACCCCATGACACAGACCCACGCTCTTCCCTCCCTCTTCCCCCCCCTTTTTCTCTCCTTAATTACACCCTCCCATCCGCTACCTCTACCCGACCGAGTATATAACTCAGACAAAATGTACATTGTACCACTAGTCCTGAGGATGTTACAGTGTAAACGAAACTAGTCGACAAATAAAGTTTTATTTCTGTAGAAAGCAAAGATAATATTTAATTTATATTAAATGTTTGGCATATGTAGGAACCGGAATGATTTCTTCAATGTCATTGAGATTTCGCTATCAGCACATAAGGATGCTCGTCATACATGCTCATGGGAGCTATTTATGTAGGATTTATTACTTCCAGTACAATCAATGCTGCATATAAGTTTTGCAAACAGATAGTATCGGTAACAAAAGAGGAAAAGCACTGCCTTCTAGTTCTAATTAGTGAATTACCTTTAATGCTATTACCACGATTGCCAATATTTTGAAGAATTTTTCTATTTCGAGGGAACGCTGTTTTGAATGGTAAATTTACAAATTAATTGATAGAAACCTTTCTTACAATACAAGAACATCAAATCTCTATCATACATTTCCCATTCCATCTTTTTTATGCATCATGGTCATGAGATGTAATTGGGCATATCATTAGTATTGCTATTTTAGCATTTTGGTAGGTGAGACAATGCCAATAAAATAGGAAAGATAAAGTGTAAAACAGATAGATTAAAGATGCCATTTTTTCCACGAAAGATAAGGAATCAGAATAAAGTAGTCTTCAGTAGGGGTAAAAATTAGTATGGTGTGTATTCACCCCCTGCCACACACCCAAGGGATGGCTTGTGGGGTCCTACAAAAATACTAAATATCGAAATGGTGTCGGGGATGTTAGTGCAATGGGTAGAGTGCTGGGCTACTGACAGGAGGGCCCCAGTTAGTTTCCTGGGTATGCCTATGGTCACCCTGATCTTTACCCAACAAGGTGTGTGATTTTCAGTTGCCAGGTCCTCCAGGAAAACTACAGGTAGCATAGGTCCCAATGTCACAATGATTTCATTTCACACATCAATGGGGATTCACAGAGCAATGGCATGTGAGACTCACACACGTGTAGGAGTGCCAGCTGCTTTCCTTGTGTCATCCCGTGCTTCCCCAGGAAATCTTTATGCCCAAATAATCACTCAGAACATCCTCAGACCTTGGTGAGGTCTGATGGTGTCCTGAGGTATCATCTAGATTTGAACCCAGGACCTCCAGTCTATTGATCAGTGTTCTACCTCCTGAAATACAACATCCACTCGAGCACTCCTCTTTTGAAGGGGGTTTTGTTTTATAAAAAAGGAAGTTATGTTGTCACACCCTGCATAATATCAATCTTAATACCAATAAAAATATCAAAGAGTTGGAAAAGTGAGTAGTCAGACATGTTAGTCTACCAGAAAATAACAAAAATGAAATATTTCAGTATCCACTATTTGTGTATTCTTGACAATGCATTAATGTTAAACATCATTTACCAAATATTAAAAGTTTTGAAAAATATACCCTCATGGATATAAGATTAGTAAAAACTATTGATTTGTTTATCTCTTGCATAGAAATAATCCTACAATAGTAAGTTTTATTTGCCTACTGTCTATGGCAAATTTCATTGAAAGCGATTCTGCTGCAGGTAATTTTTGTCAAGAGTTGATTGATGCTGCACCATTCGCATTGAAAGCTACTTAAAGTTTTCCATGCAACATTCAGATGTGCTTTTTGGTCATAATTGCATGGCAAGAATTGGTATGACCTTCCCACTAGAAAATAATTGCCTTCTTTACAAAAATACTATATTCTTAACTTGATTCTTGAAGTAAAACTTCAATGGTTTTTATATTCAGCAGATCATTATTAAATGGATTATGTCAAATATACTACTATTGCAGGTCGCATTGGACTGGGAGGGTCCTGGGTTCGATTCCTGGGCAAGGCACTCTGGGTACCTGCAGCTCCACCCAAGCTAGTTGATTTTTTGGGAACCAGATCTTCCTGGGAAACCATAACTGGCACAGGGAAAGGAACTGGCCCCCCACCCTGATGTGTGAATATTCACACGCCGTCCGGCTTGGTACATGGGTGAGCTCTACCATCACCTACTAAACCGTCCTTCGGGTTGATTACCGTGTTTATGGTTTATACTATTGTTGCTTAAGCCTGCATGATTTACTTAAAATCTGGAAACAACCATCATGGATGTCCAGCGAGATATTTGCATCAACTTTTCCCATTATCTGATTAGCGACCTGGAATCCATGCCTTAAATCAACTAGTCAACTGACTAATCCTTGATGACATTTTTGAAAATTACCAAAACATGTTACAACCAGACACTTCATTGCGTGTTCCATCAAATTTCTGGGGTAATGCACAAGAACTAGTAAATTGGGTTAATCTCTGAGGAACCAGGAGTGAGGCTGCACTTGGTAGTACAAAGATTGTTGATAATGTTAAGCAAGTGAGTATTAAATGTTGTCATTGAAACAAAATTTTATATGTATACTTAAATAATAACAAAAATTGATCCTCCTTTCAGAGAGAGCATAGAGAAAATACATTACCTATTTCTATAGAAATGCTGTTGCGATGGATACAATTATTTTCAACGTGTGACAGGCATTCATATTCCAATCAAAAGTTCCGCATTCATTCAAATGACATACATATTTTGCTGAAGTATTTAACATTGTCATGAAAAAATAGGTAGGTAGTCTGCCCGAGACTGACTTAGGTATGAGGGTGGCACCAGAAGTACCCGACCCAACAAAGAAAACAAAAATTTTGGAAAAAAAATGTATTTATTTTTCAACATAACCTCTTTTCACCTCTATACTCTTTTCCCATTGATTTTCAAGTTCGATACCCTTTTCATGATAAGAAATATCTAACTCCTCAAAATAGTCATGAACTGTCAATATCACTTATTCACAGTTGGAAAATCGTTGACCACCGAGCCATTTTTTCATTTGCGAACCTAATATAATCCGAGGGGGCTAAATATGGTAAAATAGGGTGCATGAGATAGCAATTCAAACTTTAATTCATGAATTTTGGCCATTGCAATAATGAATTTGTGAGCTGGTGCATTGTCTTGACGAAACTACACTTTCTTCTTGGCCAAATGTGACCGATTTTGCTTGATTTCTTTGCACAAATGTTTCAATAAGTTCGCATAACACTCACTGTTGAAAGTTTTTTCTTTTCCAAGATAATCAATGAAACTTATCCCACGCGCATCCCAAAAACGATGCCATGACCTTGCCTGCAGATGAAACGGTCTTTGCCTTCTTTGGAGTTGGTTCTCCCTTTTGAATCCATTGTTTTGATTTTGCTCTGTTGTCTCGAGTGTGAAGTAATGGACCCATGTTTCATCCATGGTTATGAAATGGCACAAAAATTCAGCTTTGTTGCTGTGAAACTTTGCTAAATACTCAATTGAAGCATCTTCACGACACTGGTTTTACTCGAGTGTGAGCAAATGTGGCACCCCTCTTGCACACAGCCATCTTATGTCCAAATTTTCAGTTAATATGCGATATACCGCACTTTTTGAAATGCCTACTATGTCTGCTAGCTCATGTACTTTCAGTCGATGATCATCCAGGATCACTTTGTGGATTTTCATCGCCATTCTGGAGTCATCACCTCATTTGGTCGACCAATGCGATGCTCGTCTTGACAGCTTGTACGGCCTTGTTTAAACTCTGCTTCCCAATATTTTACCGTTGTAAATAAGGAAACAGACTCACCCAGAGAAGAATCCATTTCAGCTTTTATATTGGTTGGGCTGAGGCCTTTCAAATAGAAATATTGCATCACACAACAATGACCAATTTCCTCCATTTTCACAAATTCCCTGAAAACGTTCACTATTGATTGCTGCCAAACATATGCTAAGCAACATAGCGCCTTCAAACTTGAAACATATGCTTTATAGATTGCGTACTTTCTATTAAAGTGATATTTTACAAACAACTACTGCCGTTCCTAGGTCAGGCCGGTTACTTATGGGACCACCCTCATAGCATTGTTTTTATCTTTATTTTCACACACTAGAGTAAAGAGACCGCGATTTGTTCAACAGACTAACAAACTGCTGATAGAGTATTTTGTGGCCATGTCACTTCTGAATATGGTTCATAAGTATGTTTGAGACAACCACAAAACACTGTGCAGAGCATGGATAGAAAGTTTCCTCAGAATGAACAAACACTGCAAGCCATAATAATTGAATAATGGTTTATTTTCTTACTTTAAAATGACTTCATTTCTCAACCATGGTGAACCTTGAAACTTCCATTGACAGTCTACCCACTTCAGCTTGGAATGCAACCAACTTTTCCTGCAAATGATAAAAGGATAATTATGATTTTAAATTTTTTGTGGATGGAATACTACTTATGAATTTTTCACTTTCTATAAAATTGTCACAATAAATTTCGTCAAGCATTCAATTTCACTTCATTCAACATTTTCCATTGAATTAATTAAATAAATGTAAAATGTATACTGCCAATTTACGTTAAACTATTCGGTAGAGCAACCAGCTACTTACTGGAGGATCCTGGGTTGATATCCCAATTGATGCCATTGGGCAATCACAATTATAAATCTGTGACTTTGTGGTTACTAGAACCAAATTTAGACAAGTAAAGGTTAGGAATAGAAAGAGAATATGAAATACATAAGGACAGCTTTGGTTCAGGCTTACTCGATGGAGAGATAAAAAGGGCATTAAGAAAATAAAAAATCAAATAAGGAGTAGACAACATTCCTGTGGAACTATTTAAAGGTTTATGGGAATGTAGGAGGAAGAGTTTTTATGGCCTAATTCATAGCAATCATGAGAGCGGGATTTGGCTGGAACACTTGGTTGGATCAGTTCCTATTCCAAAAAAAGGTATGCATTGCAGGGAGTGGATTCCAATCAGAAAGTTTCCTTGACCAAAACAAAGGATCGACTAGCCAGGTCGATGCTCATAAGACAACAAAGGTAATGAGATTCTCAAGAAAAAGAAACCTAAGATTAACATTAAAATTTGGGAACAGGCAACCTTGAACACTAAAAGTTCACCTGATTAGAAAGTGTATTAAAAGATGCTGCATACTGGGTGCATTAAAAAAGGGCAGAAGTTTATGACTGGCACCTTAAGGAAAGACTAGTGAGAACCTCAATTTGGAGTGCAGTTTGAAATGGTTCTGAAACTTCCAAGATACTGTGGGAGATGCCGCACAATAACTTTTAACTGAGTCATCCACTAAATGTGCATTACAATGCAACAACTTCAGAGTGAAAAAATCATTTGCCTTGAGCAGGACTCGAACCTAGATCCCTCAATGCTCGGCCAAGTGCTTTAACCAGTTAAGCTTCTGAGGGGTCCTCTTACTCTTCTCTCCAAGTGTAAGAGGACGCCTCAGTAGGATAACTGGCTAAAGCACTTGACCGGAAATCGAGGGATCCATGTTCAAATCCAGGTCAAGGCCAATGATTTTTATTCTCTGTAATTGTTGCATGGTTCAGAAACTTAAGCATAGAACCAAGAGTAGAGTGGAGGCCTTTGAGATGCCGTAGATGAGAATCATGGAATAAAAAGTAGACTTAAAGGAAAACAAGCAAAGTTCTCAGGATGATTGAGGAAGAGAAAAGGTCACTGAGAGAAATTCTAACAAAGCAGGACAAGTGGCTGCAAAAGATGCCAAGGGAGAATGCAATGCTTAAAATGGTAATAAATGGGAGAATACATACTGGGAACCTGAGGTAGAGGAAGGAAAAGAATAGGCATTTTGAATGAAATAAAGGGAGGTAGAAAGTATGCAGAGATAAAAAATGAGTTATTGTAATATGTACCATGGAATCTATGGGTGTTCTTAGTCATGTTTGTTAGGGTTTGTGAGTAGAGGAGTGTCACAGGGTTCACCAAAAACATACTCTATATCGTGTACCACTAACAACCCCATTTGTTGCTGGATTAAGTAAGGTAAGCTGTGAAGGGCAACGAATATAGTATGTTTTGGCAAATGATGACTGTAGCTTTTTTAAGGTAATGAGTAGTTCAAAGAAACTATGATAGATCCCACACCGGTAACTCTTAACTGAGTCATCCACTAATGCTCATTATAATGCAACACTTTCAAAGTGTAAAAATAATTTGCCTCGACTGTTATTTGAACCCTGATCCCTCAATGAACAGCCGAGTGCTTTAGTCAGTTAACCCCTTGCCCTGAAATGACGAGTCTGGCTCATCATGAACTTCTGATGCCAAATCGCACAATGACGAGTGTAGCTCGTCATCAGATTTTCATAATTTTTGCATTATTTAGTGGAACAACATAAATATTTTGAAAGTTGAACAATGTTAAAACATCCATAATGTACATAAAGAACTCATATTTCATGAAAAATGATGCATTGGAAGAAATAAAATGATATTATACGAGTAGTGACAGCTGTGTTCTCGGTGTTCTTATGGGAAGATGATTCATTCGTCAACTTTTTAAAATCCTACTTTGGGCAGTCGATTTGAAATCACACTTGCTCAGGAACTACATCCCCGATCGCTATGAAATAAATTGAGTTCTCTTCCATACGTATTACAAATTCGAAGACTATGTTATTTTTACACAGAAAAAATTACAAATAATTTTTCATCAGCATACTATTGGTAAGATTATTTGTGAAACGCTGTTACAATTTGAAATCTTTGACAAACTGTTAGTTTAGCCATTCTTTGTAATTTTATTTTCTTTCGTTTTCGTATTGGGTGTCCACCTAAAAGTATCAAGTTTCCTATCCACTCTCTTTTATGTCTATGAGTGTTGTATGCTGACTTTGCCTTCTCGAAAAGGGTGTTCCTATTACACGATGAGTCAGCTCAGCTTTTCTCGTGGTGGCTATGCTGCTCCTTCACGATAGGCTTAGTTTGAATGCGATCATTCATGTAATTAGACGGAGTGTGTTCCAGGTGTATATTATACTCAAAAGTAAAAAAAAAAGAAGAAAAGTATTTCTAGTTTTTGTTTGGATGTTGCAGAGGCGTTATTGGCAAAAGTCACTCTGCCAAATTACAATGTGCGTGGACGACCTTTACATGGTGACATACCTGGCCGACTGCAAGCTAAAAATTGGGCTCATTTTCCTGAACACATCCCATAAACAGCAAAGAAACATTATCCAACTAAAAGATGTCATATAGTATATGCTTCAAGAATAATGTCAGAAGTGACACAAACTAGCAGTGTAAACTCTGCCAGGTACCCTTACATTTGCGAGAGTGTTTTGAGAAGTATCATACTTTCTCTGATTATTAATAATATGTATATATATGATATTATGTATTCCAATCTATTCTATAATAATGTTGTCTTACTTTGAACATGGATATTTCCCAATTTTTAAATTTATGTGTAGATTTTTCAATGACATATATATGTAATTTTCTTTTTTCTTAATATTTAATATTATTATTATTTAAGTTGTAGTTTATAAGAAAAATGTTTTGATAAAAAATGAAGTATTAAACTAGATACTCTACGATATAAAATAATAATCACTTTTTATTTCACTGTTCTACGTTGATTGCAAGCTACAAAATATCACTTCATTACCTACCATTCCATTTAAAAAGAACCACAGAAAAATTAAATAGACGATAGGAGCACGATATTCATAAAATAAAGTGAAGTGGAAGGTGTTAAGCTATTGAGGCCCCAGTAGCTTAGCTGGCTGAAGCACTCAGCTGGACATCAAGAGATCCAGGTTCACATCCCGTTCAAGGTGAATGATTGTCACACACTGAAATTGTTGCATTGTAATGAGCAGTAATTAACATGCAACTAAGAGAGCAAATAACACAGGCTGTGTGGGCCTTATGCCTCTATACTATCACCTTCAGCTTCTCTTCCATAGATGTATATCCCAAATACAAAGCAGAGAACATTAACAAGCTTAAAATAATTATTGCCATGCAAATATTGTAAAATGCATATAAAAAAATACAGAACAGGGAAATATGACATGGAAAAATATATGTGTTATATGTGTTTTCTCTTTGTACCATAATAGTTTGGTTTTAAAAAGATTTTTGAAAAGCCCATAAACCACTATGATTAGATTAATAATATGTCACAGATCTACAAATGGTCTTGCATACATAAACATTATACGTGGTTGCCATGAAAGTTTCTGTGCGGTTGACATGACATATTAATCTCTACTAAGATAATACTAGAATATGATAATAAGAAAAGGCAGCTATACTCACTGGCACATGGGAAAAGGTACCCCACAAAAAACTGAATAACTGATTACCAGTCAGAAAACATGGAAAATCCCACTGATAAAGAGCATTTTTTCATGATTCTGAAGAAGCATGCAGGTTAGTTGCCAAACTATAGTCCATATTATGGATTGATAGTGAAAACTCCACAAATCAAAAACTGATGAACATAAAACATGGAGATTAAAAAGCCAAATACATAATCCTTCAAACAAATACAAACCAATGCAATTTTAAGATATGACCCGGCCATTTCTTGCATATCTCCAAGGCAACTGGCATAACCTTCTTTGGTTACTTCCAATTCATCCAGTTTTTCTTTGTACCTGTGAAAGAATTGTGGGATCAATAAAAAGTTTATTTTGTTTATAATAGTAATAGAGATAACATACAAGGATCAGATAGTGGGTTGCTCCATTACTTTAAATGTACAAATGCTAAAATATGGATATAAGGCACCTCAAAAGCCACATCCATCATCTCATACATGCAAATATCCATGCACGTGTGTGTGTCTGATTATTTATTTGGGTGATCTGAAAACTTTCCGACTGAATATGAAGTTTCTCAACATGAAAATGGCTGCATCCTTCAACAAAAGTAGGGGAATATGTGTGTGTGTGTATGAATAGATGGGTACTCACCAAAATTCACTCAACCACTTTGGACAAACAGTTATTTTACAATCATTTGAGTGAGCCAATGTGCGTATTTTTGTGAAAATGGAAAAAATTGAGTTATGAGCTGTCATTACCTATTTGTTTTTTGAATGGTAATCCAAATAAAAGATGAGTTGGGCACCATGTATGGGGACTCAGCAGCATCACTGAAGACCATGAAGATATGGTCAGCCGAATTCAAAAGTGGCCATACCTGCTTGGCTGATGATGAGCATTCGGGCTGACCTAGAACTGTGACAACCACCGATAAAATCAAAAAAGCTCACCAAACGATAAAGGACGACCGTTGAATTAAGTTTAGAGAGATAGCAGCTCTGCCATCTCATGATCACCTCTGCTATGCATTTGTCATATTTTGACTGAAGGTTTGAGCACCTGTAGGCTATCAATGAATTGGTACAGTGCTGCTCACTTTGGATCAAAAATGCATTCAATTGAAATTTTCCATGGCTGCTGGAGCAATTTAAGCAAAGCGAGTCAGACTTTTGCGTGGATTTATAACTGTAGATGAAACTTGGATCCACCACAACACTCCTGAGATGAAAGAACAGTCAAAACAGAGGATAGCAAAGGGTGACCCTGCTCCGATAAAGCCGAAGACAGCTCCATTGGCTGGAAAGGTGATGGCAACTTTTTTGGAATAGACATGGAATAGTCTTCTTTAAAAAGGTAAAACAATAACAGGAGAGCAACGTGCATCATTACTTGCCAAGCTGAAGGTAGGAATTGCGAAAAAAGACCGCATTTGAAGAAGAAAAAGCTTTTCCATCAGGAAAATGCACCTGCTCACACATTAGCAGTCACCACAGCCAAAATTCATGAATTACACTTCGAATTGGTTACCCACTCACTGTATTCACCAGATCCACCAGGAAAATGCACCTGCTCACACATTAGCAGTCACCACAGCTAAAATTCATGAATTACACTTCGAATTGGTTACCCACTCACTGTATTCACCAGATCTGGCCCTTGTGACTTTTTTGCTTTTTCCAACCTTAAAGAGTTTTGCTTGAAGGACTAAGATTTCTATCGGACAAGGAGGTTATTGCATACATCAATGCCTATTTTGCAGAAAGGTATCAACTGCTATTTCTAAGGGTTAAAAAACTAACAGCATCACTGGAAAAAGTGCATCGACTTAAATGGAGACTATATCAAAAAATAAAAATAAATTTGAAGAAAAAACGTCTCGTTGGGCTAGAAACTTTTTAGACTACCGACATACAAGTTATGCATTGCAATGCTTACGCAGTAATTCTTAAGCTGTACCTAAGGACCACTGAAAACCTTTCTCAGCAAGTAGATACCTATGACAATGACGAAATGTCAGTACCTTTCTATTTCAATTGCTCAAAAGTAACTCAGTATCTAAATGAATTACTAGGGGCAGTCAAATAGAAACTCAACACCCACCATAACACACAGTCCACTAAAAGTTACAAACTAACGCTACTGCCATAACTGTGGTAGGAGAACTACATTGTGACAACTCACAGGCACATGCAGTGGTTGGATTATGTCCTTGTTGATGCACAGACAAGTTGTTGTAATGGGTTTGGTTTTCATTTAATGCCCCTCATACTCTAATGATATTTAATCAAATTTTAAAGAGTTACCTCTGCTTCAGGAATCTAGAAATAGATACCAAACTAATCAGAATTTCAAGATGTGTCAAATAAAAACAGTCATAATGTGATATCCCCCACTATTCTGGATGATAAGCTCCAGAGCAAAAGAAATTCCTGGTACTACTAAATGGTGGTGGTATTTTCTGTTCAGAAGTCAAAAGGCTTATGAAGGTCTGTACACTTCAACAAGTCTGATCCCTCCACAAAGTGTTCCACAATGAAAACAAGAATAGATGAACAGACTGTTACCTACCTGAAGCTTTGAAGATTGAAACTATATATAACTGTCCACTTATTATGACTAATAACCCATTTAAAGGAGATTTATCTTGAGAATTACTTATTTGCCAAAACCCAGGGTGAAAAACAAATCGCATAAAAGATTTATTAGCTATTTCTAAGTAACAAAGTTTCACCAAATGACTCTCGAAAAGTTTATCGACAAGGTAAGTTAAAATTTCAAACATTCAGCCAAGTTTTAATATAAAACTTGGCATAAATTATCCATTTCACTTGTGGCAAAATAACAAAAGGGAAAATATCTTATTATCTCTCTGAAAATGCGATTCCTTTTTTTTTTTGGACACTTGATTCAAGGTAAAAATAAAACTACCAACAGAGAATGAAATTCATCTTCAGTTGGAAATAACCTCCTCAAAAATTGCTAACATAACAGTTTCTTAAATTTGTGGAATTCCTTCATGATGAAGGTAGAAAAAGAAACTTTGCACTGTGCAAAGTTTCTTTTTCTACCCTCAGCCTCAAAAATTGAACGGAATCTACCACTGGAATTTTGACCCACTACAGTCACATCCACCATTTAAAGCCAGCGTGAATCTAGTTGGTACCTTACGATTGAACAAGTTCATTAAAATATGTATGACCTATAATGAAAATGGGCAGGCACATATTGATTCACAGTAATAAATAGGAAATGAAATTATTGACTTTGTAATTCCAAATGTTATTTAAAAACACGACCCTGGTTTTGACGTTGAACATCATCATCAGGTGCTTCTCATGGAAGCAAACTTGGTATATATGTATACCTTCTGACTGGGGGAGGGGGGTGGTCAGAGAGGTTGGTTTAGATATGTAGATGTCTTCTGTGCGTGGAAAGGTTCCGATAGGCAACTAGATCAGTTTCTAACACATTTAAATTCCTTCAATTCTAATGTACAATTCATATGTGAAAAAGATGTACAAGGTTCTCTGACCTTCCTCAACCTATCCATTTGTAAAGACAAAGATGGATTACAGTACTCCATTTTTGGAAGGAGATATATACAACCAATTAATTAATTCTTCTTCAAGACATTACTCAACCCAAAAGCTTTCCGTATGTCATGCATTGATCCACCAATTAGCCTCTATCCCTAAATCAATATTCAATATAAATAAGGAACTCAATGCAATTAAAACATTAGCAGTAAACAATGGCTTTTCAGAAGATCTAATTAATAAACTTCACTTGAAGAAACTTATGAAAATAGCCTTAAGCCACTTTTACTACCACAGATATTTAAAAGATCCCATTGCCAAATGGTAACGAATACTCTATCTAGGGAATATTTCTGAAAAAGCAATCAAATTTTTACCTAAAGAAAAAAATTAAATGTGCCTTTTACAGTGGTTCATGCCTTAAGACCCTGATCTCTCACATTAAAGACTAAGTTACCAAAAATGAGAGGAGTGGACTGTATGAATTAAAGTGCTCGGAATGTAACACAAAGTACATTGGGCAAACAGGACGAAAATTTAAAGAAAGGATAAAAGAACACCAAACATGTGTAATGGAAAAGAACATAATCTCCCTCTTTGCTAAGCACTTCTTTGAGAATAACTATAAAAGCGACTTTTTGACTAAAATTCTTCATTTTGAAAATAAAGGTCAAAGGCTCGATGCTTTGGAGCAGTTGGAAATTTTGAAATGTGTCTGTTGCAAGGATAAACTAGTCAACAAAATTTTGTATCCCTCTCATTCCAAATCGATCTGACACTGAAAGATGCAATTCTCTTTTCCTCCCAGATACATTTTAAACTTTTTACCCCTCCACCCTCGCTCTCTGATCAACCCAACTCCCCTGATCAGAAGGTATGTATACCAAGTTTTCTTCTATGAGGACCACCTGACGATGATATTCAAGGATGAAACCTGGGTTGTGTTTTTAAATACAGTCTGTGGAATTACAAAGTCAATAATTTCATTAAATTTCAATATGTTATGCAAATTCCATAAAGTTCTGCCGGAGACAACAAATTTTAATAGATCAGATTCATAACTATTTGAATTTTGCCACAGCAATGCTATGAAAAAAGCTTGCATTTCAATTGGGATATAGTCAAAAGTCAAAATTTTAAAAGAGGGATAATACTTGCCTTTTCTTTACTTTTTCCAATTCCATGTTACTATCACCATTCATAATATCAAGTGTGTACTTCACCTGCTGCACAACTAGGTCAACTTTTCCACTCAACCGCTCTTCTTCCTGCATTATAATAATAAATGTACACATTTGCTTGTATTCTGTTGGAGTGCACTCCAAATAAATGTCTTTCACTATCCCTTACCTCTTTAAACTTGCTAACAGCTAATTGCCTCTCGCTTTGAAGAATTTCCATTTCTCTTATCAGCTGCTCTTTTTTCCTTTGAACCACATTGGCTTCCATGCTTACCTACATGTACAAATGATTAAAGGCAGAAAGCATTGTACAATTAGAAAAAAATAGGCCAGAATTTTAATGGTAATCAAAGTTTTTGTTTAACATGCCATGGTAATTTCTATTTCATTTAGATATTTTACAAATTTTCTAGGTGAAAATTCCCAAACACTTAATGATACTAAGTTTAAAAATTGTAAATTAAAGACTCAAAGAATACACTTTGTATTTCCACAAAATATTTATTTAGAGAACCAAGATTTCATTGTGTAGCATCATCATCAGGTACACATACAGGCTTGTATAAGTGTATACCTTAGGCCATCTAAATAAATATTTAATGTGGAAATACAAGGAGTTTTAGTCATGGATTATTTACACAAAGTAATACTGGAAACTGCATTGTATTGTAAATTAGAGGTTTAAATATTTATGAGCTGTTGTGATTTATTCAGCTTGCATGAAATATTTACCTTGCCCTGAAAGTGGACAATTTTGCAGAAAATGCAATATTCTAACTTTTTAGTCTAGACAAATTTATATAAAACTTGTAATTCCAGGATATTTCAAGTCATCAATTTTAAAAATTGTGTTGATTCAATAATTAGAGGAATAGAAATCCATATGCATAAAAAGATAACATATGCCAACCAAGGGATTTACTCCATGTTTACTTGAGTGCTACCTGGACCATCATTTAACTTATTCTACATCAGAGATGTAATTTACAAATGAATATCCCTTTATTATCTCTATTGTGGCTAAGTTCTTAACCATATAGCCATATCTACTTGCTTATAGGTGGTTAGTTATAGAATTGAAACAAAAATAGATGCCTGCTACTTTTGTTAACCTATAAGCAAAGAACATGTACGCAAACAAGTATTTAAAATATTTTCCAAAAAAAATAGCAATTGCCTCAATCAGTGGCAAAATAAATATGCCATGTTCTGAATGTTGAAAACTAAGACATACCCCATGAATTTTATCCTGTAGAGCTTTGGCTTTAGCTTGATCCTGCATAACTTGTGATGTTATTTCCATTAATGCATGCTGCAAAGTGGTAAGAATTTCCTCAAAACACAGATGCGCATCAGGAGCCAAATGACTGAAGTTCTGAACAAGCTTTAGGAAATGAGTTACTCGAGGTGCTTGTATGGACATGCTGGCCTCTGTTATTTCAAACCATACCTTGTGGAGCTGCAATAAAAAACATGTCAAAATGAATTCAATGCCATTTGGGATACAAACTTCTAAGGCAATTAATCAATTTTATCTTGTACTGAATTTTCTTCACTGCATTACAATTGACTTATGTTATCAGTAGCTTTATTTGGCCATAGCCAAATAAATTTTCCTGGAGTCATCAGAAGGAAGACAAAAAAGGCACACTACAGAAAACAGCATTATTTAAGTATAAATGAAAATACCATACACGGATTTGAAGACGTATACAAAGTAATAACATATTACATTCCATATATTCACTAATATAGTAGAACAAATTATTTAGTAGAATATCATTTACAGTCACAATTTTCTGTGCTCCAGACATTTATTTGCAGGTGGTACATGTTTGTTGAAGAGTTTGAATCCTTGGTGTGAGATGCTGATGAGCTTTTTGATGTTTTGTGGCTGTTTAAATGAATAGGTTCATATGAACTTGTCTTGTAATTATGGAAATCTGAATTTTAATGAAGGAAATTAAGTTTGTACGGCTACTTTACAATGCAACAACAACAGAGTGTGTTGTTGCATTGTAATGCACACTGAGCAGATGACTCCGTTAAAAGTTACTGTTGCGGCATCTCCTGCAGTTTCTGGGAATTCACTGCTATAAATGGTGTATAAGAAGCATTCTCATTCCAAAAGGGCATATTTAGGAAAAAAAAAGGGTTTAACTGCCAAGAACTTCCTTAACCTTTACTACATAGGCTGTGGTGCCAGCAAAAACAAAAATGTTCGCGTAAATAATATTTTTTTGAGTTGCACCAAGTCTGACCTTACTGGATAAAATTAGTTGATGCTAGTAATCATTGGGGACAATATTAACCAAAGGCAACTTTACCTTTGCATATAAGATCTGTGGATAATTTGTTAAGGAATTATTTTAATAATTTATTATAAATAGCATTACTGAGTGCATAGGGGGTGATAGAGTGAGTAGAGCGCTTGAATAGGCTTCCCATATACACTCAAACAAACCCTATGATATAGGGACATATTCAAAAAAACCCTTTTGATCAAGTGCACTCTTAAAGAGGCGACTGGGATGAGGTCATGTGAGGAGGGCATGGCAAAGAGGAAAAAAAGAAGGCAAGAGAACAAATGGAAATAAAGCAAAGAAAATATATAAAATGACAGCTGGCAACAAAGAATGACACAAACATGGTTGATGTTACGAGTACAGTTGGCTTTCAAATTCAGTGTGAAAAGGAGAATGTGACGCACACTTCAATAACTGATGAGCCTGAATCTAAGAATCCACACTTATGCGAGAGCAATTGTTCAATTTTTTTGTTAATTAGGTTTTATATCAGGAGATATTCCCAAAATATTTTGTATCCATCCTTAGATAAAAGTTATTTAGGGGAAAAAATTATATAAATTAATGATGATTTATTTTTATGGGGACTCAAGTCCCATAAACTGGTTGAAATAGAATGACCCTTACAGGGGTAGAGATGCACTTATTTGGTTGGGCACCTTCGGAACAGGAAATGCATATTCACTACATGTACACCAGACCCATCTGCCAAGAAGTAAGCACTCGCTTAGCCATTGAACAAATGTTCCTCCACTCATTTCCACTTAGTAAACCCAAATAAACAAATAAAAATATTTTTGATAACAAAAGCAAGGCGTTTTATATCACACACTATTTGTAACACTCTCTTAGAATACACATTTAAGTGAAAAATATACCTTATTACGAATGGCTGAAATTTTTACATCCAAACTATCAACTATCTTTTTTGTCTGGTCACACATTTCAACGAGCATTTGATTTCCTTCTTGTGTCTCTTTATTCTCAGCAACCATTTGTTCCCATTGAGCTTTGGTCAAATCTTGCTTAGAACAAATTTCTTTCAAAACTTCCTTTTCTCTCCTTTGGTGTTCAATCTTGGAAACTGAAAGAAATATGGAAATTACTCAGCTTCTTCAGGGTTCACATTTTTGGAAGCAGTGAATATGCATTGAAAAAGAATAATGCTACTACTTCACCAAAAATGCAATGGTATGACACATTTAAACTGTTTTGGCATCATCTGTTGCAAATGTTTCAGTATTTATTTGACATATAAGTTCAGAAATGGCATGACTTTGGTGGCACACTGCATGGTGACACCAGAGCTCATTGCAGCAGCCGAAGCCATTGTGATGGACAATCACCATGAGACAGTGGATGAAACATTTGCAAATTTGTACCTCAGTCATGGTTCAAGCCCATAACATTCTACAACATTATGCATGATATGAAGTTTCACCAAGTGTCTGCAAGGTGGGTACCACAGCATCTCACTCCAGGACTGAAAGAGTGACGTGTTGATGCCTGTGAAGAACTTTTGTGGTGCTTTGATGCAGGAGGTGATGGCTTCCCTGCAAGAATTTTCACAGGAGACGAAACCTGGGTCCACTACCACCGACCCGAAACCATGACAGCGAGCAAGAAATGGCACCATTCATAATCACCAAAAACCCAAGAAGTTCCAGGCATAGCCATCTGCAGGGAAGGTTATGCTGACTCTCTTTTGGGGTGATCAAAGCTTTAACTTGGAACACTACATGCTTAGGGGAACCACCATCACCAGGGCCTTGTATTCCGATATGTTGAAAAATCATATTTGGTCTACAATCAGATCAAAGGAACGTAGACGTCTGACTGCATTTGTCATTTTACAACATGACAATGCTTGACCTCATATTGCCAGTGTAACAGTTGCAACCATAACTGATCTTTACTTTGATTATCTTCCATATCTATCATACTCACCAGACCTTACCCCAAGTCATTACCACATGTTTGAGCCACTCAAAGGGGTGATGGGAAGAAAGATATATTGTTCCAATGAAGAGGCACACCAAGTGGTGCATGAGTGGGTGCTCACAGGACCATAAGAAATTTTTTTCCACGGGGATCTATGCACTGGAGGAAGTGTATTGAACATCATGTAGACTATGTTGACAAAAAATACACTTGTGCCCCACTTTTGTTAAATAATCACATGTAAAAAATATTTAGGGTTTTCATTGCACTCGCCTATGTATTTCCCTCATACCCATAACATACAAGGTCATGGAACATATTCTGTTATTTTGATAATGAAACACCTTGATAGTCAAGAGTTATTGATGGAAAACCAGCATGGTTTCTCAAAGGGTAAATCCGGTGAGATACAGTTAATTCTGTTTGTACATAATATCTTTCGTTCAGGAGAGAGTAATTTCCGGTGGACATGGTATTTCTAAATTTTAAAATCAATTAGCTATTTTAATTATTTAAAAAAATTTAAATGTTAGCATTTTAAAGCTATTTATAGAGTACCATATTAAACATCACAGAAAGATAAAAGTTACAATTTTGGAAGAAGCTTTGTCTCTCCACATGAATTGCAGACCTTTGCAGCAATTTTGTGTTCAGCCTTGGAAGCCACTAAAGCCTTTTCCCATGTCGACAACTACAATGGCTAATTTCATTAACGAGGATAATTTGAATTAGGGATCTAAAAGGCTTTGAGATTCGATCGGGCAATCAATTACGTAATTTGATTCAACTTTTAAAATATGCTGCATTCAAAGATTGCCCATACTTAATAGGATATGGTATATTCCCAATGATGCCCACAATCTTCTATGAATGTTTGAGTATTACACATACACATTTATACTTTAATATGCATTCGCACTAATTGCTTTAATTTCACTGTAACTTATTAAAAGAAGCTATGTGAATGTGATCATTTTCCAATATTTTTGTCATAAGGTTATCCAAATATGTAAAATTCAATACATACAAATTCATGTAATTACAAATTGAGGCACATAAAATCCCCTTCGTCCACTAATAATGCCTTCCTGGAACCTCTCCCTGACACATCTCCCACCATGTCTAGCATTTCTTGATTTATTTTTCCTTCTGGTCATTCTATTTCTTCCGATATTCTCCACACTCACAAAACACAATATCATTTTCTTCGCTCTGTATACTTTCTGCCTGCCTTAATTTCACCCAAAATGTGCTTTCTTTTCCTCACTTCACCTCACCCACCCAACATTCTATCCTCTATCATAGTGCTTAGCATCTCATTGGCTCTCAGTAACTCCTAAATTCACATGTTCCACCTTCTTTTAAAGTCTTCCTTCAACCTTCTCTCTTCTCCCACCAGGTCAAGTCTTTGCATAAATCCTGAAGCTTGCCATTCACTTGAGAGTGTAGCCACACCATTTCAGCGAAACAAGATAACACTATTTTCTATGAGCATCGTCATTTGCAGAAAAAATTCAGTAAGCCCAGAAGTATTCTGATCAGCAATCACTTGGTAGTGATGATGTTCCATTACTTAATTGGAATAAAGACAGCAAAATATTTCCCCTTTGAGCTAAAGCAGAACTTGAATTAGTTGTTAGCCAAGCCACAATATATTTATTGCAGGGAGTTTACAAATTGAGGAGCAAATATTGGCATGTTTTAGAATTCACAGATTTACTGTTATAATACAGGTATGTACTTAGTGTGAGGTCCAAATGAGGTGTGAATCTGTGAGGTCCAAATAGTGTTTTTTTAAATTATAAAAATTTTTTATGACTGTATAAACAAATGAGTACTGGTTTAATGTACATTGATGGCTTGAATTAAATCTGGAGCTTCACTTTTTTTAAAGTTCTTTCCTCTGCTTTTTCTACTTATGAATTTTTATTGCTTAATTTTCAATTTGGAATCAAATTTTTCAGCTTTTTTCTACAGGGCAGTTGAGATATGTGGAGTGAGGATAATATTTAAATGGATAAGAAAATAAAGTTTGCTTATGACCTTGTCTAATAACTAAACATTCACCTGCGAGGGTATGTTCAATTTGGTTTGAAGGAGAATTTTTGACTTGCAAGTCCTTATTTGGAATCATCAAGAGTCTCTAAAATAAAGATGTATTTTACTACATTTTTTACAAATAAAGCTCTAAAAGTTATGAAGCAAAAAGTTTCTTACCCAATATTTCCTTCCTTTTTATTTCTTCATTTATTTCACTTTTAATCATTTCTGTTTCACTTGTCCGACTGCTATTATATGTCCCAAGGCTTTCAATTTCTGAAATTAGCTCCTGAATTTCGGCTTTGTCTTTCTGTAAGTTAAAAATAGAGAAACTTTGATTCTAATAGTATTGAGATTAGAAATAACCATTTAAGGACAATAGAGTTAAATAATACTTCTGCTTGTTCCTTCAAATGATTAGAGCTTCCTTGATCAGCATCCAAAATAGCCTTGAGTTTGTCTCTCCTTCTTGTCAAATCTTCTATTAGTTCTGGTTCAGTGTTCCGGGTGATATCTGAAGAAAAAAGGAGAAGAATTACATATTTTAAAAATCATTATTTTCAATACAGACTTGTTATGTCAGTGAACATGGTAACGATGTAATTATTACCACTACATCAATATTAATAATATTAAATCAATGCACTATGAGAGTGATGGGGGAGTATATTTATTAATTAGATACAAACACAATATTCGCAAGGGATTTGATTGTATTTTGACAAATTCAAATCAAATTAGCACTTTAAAATATTAATTTCAGGCCCTACTTTGTGAAGAAAAAAAAATTTTTTTCTCAAACTAAATTCAATTTCACAAGCAAATAGAAAAAATTACATCCACTAGATCTTAGAAGATTCAATGAAAAATCTTAATGTGCAGATCTATGAAAAAATAAAATTGCAAACCTGCCTTTAGTTCTGTGCTTGCAAACAAAATATCAAGTATCAGTAAGTAAATTTAAATAATCACCTTATTCTTCACAATAGTCATACACATTATTCTCTTTGGTACTTACAACTAATCACTTAATATGTTTAAATAACCCTTTTACTTACATATATAGGATTAGACTATAATGAAGCACTCAAAAGATTCACGGAGGATTCATAACATTCATGCAGTTCATAGACATCTTCCTGCTAACTACTCTTGAACACTTACATACCCAGCCCATTAATACTTAGCCCTAAAGCTAATTTTCATAAAAACTAGCCCCGAGTTGAAATTCTCCCCAAATGATGAATTCACATCTGACTGCACCCTGTTTCAGCTAACCCAGTGCTGGAAGCAGCATCCCATCCCATTCCATTCTCCATCTTTCATGTAATTTTCATGAATTGAACTTGAAGGTGCAACAATATCCATCCCCTTTATTCCTCATCACCTGAGTTTAGTCACATCAAAGAAAAGTTGGAAAGCATTTCAAACGTAAAGACAACTTACTATTTCAACACAGTAATGGACTTTGTTGGTATACACAAATTTTCCAAATCCTTCCATAGTGTTCTGATAACATGAGTGACTTTCAAATGGTTGATGCTAAGCTAGGCTGTTAGCCACAATATGGCTACGCAAATACTTTTGTGAGAAAATTTGGAGGGCTGCAAAAATCCAAACATTGAGTCTATCTATGACTCATAATGTGACCATACCCCAGTGTTGTAGCATTGTCTCTGAATTAACATCTCATTTAACTTGCATCATATTTGGCTACAGATGATGGGAAGGCTAAATCACCTCGTCCCCAGGATGTAAGGTGCTGCTTAATTGAATGCTCACAATACTTAGAAGCCACAAGCCATACAAAATATTCAATTGAATTCCATCAGAATGACACCTGGGCAAGGCTTACAGCAACGGAGGGGAGAGAACATGCTCCCTCTCCCCCTCCATTGTGTGTATCTTCCTGATGAATATCTAGCAAGGTACTGTCATTACTACAAAGTATGAAGGGACAAATTTTCCACAGCAAGAACATGAACCAATTTTGGTTCATTTTCCCAGTGACCCCTTTTGCCATTTTGTTTAAAATTTCCAAAAATATTGATTAATAACAGACTATTCCCAATTCCCTGACTGAGTAACCACCCTAATCTATCTGTCCATTGTAAAATCACAAACATTCGAGAAGAAATACAGTTAAGACACACTTAAAGTTAATATATAATAAGCAATTTACACCAGACCCTTTTTAGTCTTTTATGTGAACCTGATAAGTGCACACAAAGTTATTCAACCCTCACCCCTTCAATTATATCCTTTTTAAAGAACCTTTGGAAAGACCAAAGAAGCCATTTCTTTATTCTGCAATTCAGTGCAATGACCAAAAGACACAATGGATACAAATGAAAGTGATTGTGCCAGATGTTTGCCCCTTCTATTTCAGTGGTATTGCTTCATCTCTTTTGAGTGTGAGATGAGAAGGGTATATGAGCCAATGAATATAAGTAAACTCACTCAAACAAGAGGCATATACAGTCCTACAGACTGATCTTAGCATAGAAAGGCACACAGTTACTTTTGACCATCTACATGAGGGAGATAAACAAATTAACAAGTGGCATAAATTACTTGGATTTTAACATCTTGAATTTAAAAGTAAATAAATACAGGGTTAATGAAATACAACTTACAGATACGACTTTTGAATTCCTGAACATGCTCTTCAAGAGGCTCTTCTGTTTCTTCATTTAAATATGCCGCATATGACTTCAAGTAAAACTCCATAACAGCCTGAAAATTTGTATATTCTTTTACAAATTAACATTAATAACAGCACTAATATGAACAAGTTTGTTCTGTTGGTTCTCTAGGAATTGTGAGAATGATGCAACTGTTAATTTTACTGTACATCTCTCAATAATTTTTTTTGAGCATTGAACTATATGCACTTAAAATGTCCTTGTATGTGTATATAGCATTAACTGGGAAAAAAAGAAATGAGTAGCTGGAGGCAAGAAAATATTATAAGTGAGGAAAGTGAGATGGTACAGTAGAGGAGAAATTGGAATATATCAAAAAAGGTACCGAGGATCATCAATAAGATGATGAAGAGGCAGGCAAATGACTACTTGGGGGATAACCAGTTTGGATTCAGAAAAGGAAGGGCATTCATAATGCTATGGCAGTAATGAGGTCACTAATAGAGGAGAGCATATAATACAATCAGGATTTATACGTTTCATAGGTTTCAATAAAGTGTTTCTTGGAGTGAATTGGGTAAAATTAATGAATATATTGCAGAAAAAGAAGTAAATTGGAGAGATACACAAACTGTTCATATCTCAGACTGCTCAAATGTGTATGGGGGATGGAGAATTTGGATGGGCTATGTTAGAAAGAGGAGTGAGACGGTTACACATAATCACCTGCACCTTTCAACGTACATTTGGAGTAAATGATAAAACAGGCAAGTGTAGAACAGGAGATAACAATGAAATTCTGTGAGTAAATCATAAAATCGGGTAGTTTTGCACATGATTAAGCTTTAGCTTGCCAGGGGTTGCAAGCATTGCTGAGCCCATTGGAAGGTCAGAGTGAGATAATATATTATTATTTATGTAAAAAAACAAACGTTATCAGGTTTTAGATAATGAGAAAGGCTAAGTTAGATATCAAAGTAGTAAAAGAGACGTTTCAGGCGTGATGTGGTGGAATATCATGATAAATTAAAATTGGCAATTTTCCACAGAATAAATTTTTTTCAATTAATACGACCGGTTTTGATGTAACTACATTATCTTCTGTCATCAGAAGATGATGTAGTTACATCGAAACCGGTCGCATTAATAAAAAAATTTTATATTGTGGAAAATTGCCAATTTTAATAAATCAAAGAAGTAGTTCATAAACTAGAACAGGCAGAACAGTTAAACTATCTTGGAAGTATTCTGGACCAAATTAGTAGGCATATCAGTGGAATGAATGAATTAAGCAAATGAGCTTTCACGAGGATGAGGGAGTTGATGACTGGGATGTTGAGTAAGAATGTGAAGAAAATATTTAATGAAAACGTTCATAGGAACATGATTTTTTATGATCTGGAAACATGGTATTTGAATTGAGATGAAAATTGCAGCTTAAGCTTTTGATGCACGAGGCCTTAAGTGTAAGGATGTAGAGAAGAATGAATCGGGTAAAATGGATGAAAAGGAAAACAAACTAAAAAACTGCTCGGCATGGTGGGGAAGGAGCAAGGAGTGTCGGGAGAAATTCAAAAGAGGCAGGAAAGGTGGAGTCATTGGTGGAAGCATTCTATCTGTGGATGGAACGTTGAAGGCTGTGTTGGACGAAATGAAAGGAGATATAATGCGCAGAAAGTGAAGAGCAATTTAATGCTGTGTGGGGTGCCATACTGGCTGGGTCTTGTTAGACAAAGCTAAGAAATATTGTGATGATCAGTCCTAGTCCACAACCTAGCTTCAACGATCAACTATGAATAATAATATGTGTATGCAAAGGAATGGTATCTTAGTATGTATTTCTCTCGAGAGCATCCTCAAAATTCGAAAAAAAAAAAACCATTTTTAATTGTTGCCTCCTATATGTGTGAGCCAACAATTACAATAGAACTTTAATTACACACATGTGAATTCTATTGTCTATTGTAATTGTTGTCTCCCACATATAAGAGGCAACAATTAAAAATAGGTTTTTTCAAATTTTGAGGATGTCCCAGAGATAAAATGGCAAATCTATTCAAAAGAATGAAAGAATGGAAAAAAAATACATGAAAAATGATTATTTAGAAGTTTGCCAAAAATTACCTACATAACCTAAAAATTCTTTGAAAAAATGAAATATTTTTCCTGAGCTCAATTTTGATTTAAAAAATCTGAAAAAAATCAGAATGTTTTTGGGTGCAAAAATGTATGTTCATGAATTTTTTCAGATTTTATGAAGCAAAGGATCGCGCAGGAATTTTTTTTAATTCACATTTTTTGCGATATTTTGCGACCCCTGGGGCCACCTAGGGAGCTACAAATTTGGCTAAAGGGGTTTCTAAATATTTGCTTTTGAGTGACCAATCCCAAATAAGAATCCAGCCGAGTGCAGATTTTACCATCTTATCCCGCTATAGCCTTCATCTTCATATTTACATTCCTCTGTAGCATTTCATCTCTTTTGCAAAGTCAAAGGATGGACATTAAACAAAAGAAAGTTTAAAAGAAAAATATTAGAAAGGAAAATAATAGTGAATTTTGTATTTTTATACTTTTGGTATATAAATTAGTATCTACAACATTTTCCCACAAGAGAGAATTCAATAAATTAGGCCAGACATGATTTAGATTTCTTCTTGGCAAAGTCCTCACTTAACTGATGCACAGGGAACATATAGCAGCCTGGTCTATCATAAAAAAAGAAACAGGATTAGGTAAAAAGTCTGAAGATGTTCCAATAGACTCTGAATCTTTTAATAACTACTTTATTAGTTCAGTTGACAATATTATAGCTTATATAAATAATAGTAATCAAACCTCGCCTAAAACTGTTAATAACCTATTATGTAATACTCCCACCACCAATTCCACATTTAGATGGAAAGAAGTTTCTCAGATAGATATAATTAAATTAGTGAAAAAGTTCAAGAATTCTAACTGTACGGATGTGTTTGGGCTTTCAAATAATTCAATCAAATCTGTAATTGACTGGTTAGCATACCCTCTTGCCATTGTCATTAACTCCTGTCTTCAGTCTGGTTATTTTCCTGATCAGTTGAAATTTTCCAAGGTCATCCCTATTCACAAACATGGGGATATTAGTTCTCCAAAGAATTATCGCCCTATTACAATTATTTCTCCACTTGCAAAAATCATTGAATCAGTTGTTTTTACCCAAATCCTGGACTATTTTGAATCTTTAAATCTATTTACACCAACACAGTTTGGTTTCAGACCCAATAAATGCACAACACAAGCTGTTGAATATGTTATTAAGCAAATAATTAAGGCTTTTGAAGGTAATCAATGTTTGGCTCTCTCACTATGTGACCTCTCTCCGGCTTTTGACACTGTTAATCACACAATTCTTGTAAATAAGTTGAAATAGTACGGTTTTAAGGATGCTGAACTAACATTTATTTCTTCCTACTTATCTGATCGTAAGCAGTCTGTTTATGTAAATGGTAAACAGTCAAAACCATTAAATATTAAATATGGTGTACCTCAGGGCTCCGTGCTAGGACCTCTTTTATTTCTGGTCATAATTAATGACTTGTGCCCCAATATGATTACTGACTGTGTCCTCTACGCGGATGATACTACTTTTCTACATAGTTCCCCCCATCATTCTGATGCGATGAGTAGAGTTCCTATTATACTTAAAAAGGCAGTGGATTGGTTCTCTGCCAACAATCTCCTTATGAATCCCGATAAAACTCAGCATCTTCTCTGTACACTAAAATCTACTACACCAGATACTGCCCCTGTTAAACTGCTGGGATTTTATTTAGACTCCAAGTTAACATGGAGTGCTCATATTCAACAAGTTAGGAAGAAACTTGCACGAGCCCTATTTCTGCTCAGGAAATTGAAATTATATGTGAGTAAGGACTACTTAATTAATGCCTACTATGCTTTCTTTCACTCACATATCACTTATGGCATTAGACTTTGGGGGCATGCATCTGATATTACGCTAATCCTTCTGATGCAGAAAAAAGCAGTCCGTATCTTAAATAACTCATGTCCACTTGAGCACTGTAGACCTCTCTTTCTAAACTCAAAAATTATGACTGTCTACAGTTTATATGTATTCTATACTTTAGTTCATATAAAAGAAAATTCAAGTATGTACTCCACTAGGGCTGATGTTCACAGCCATAACAGGAGAGCAAAGTCAAATATGGATTTACCACACTGTAGGCTAGACAAGACCTACAAAGTTGAAGGTCTGCCAATCAAGTTGTTCAATATGATTCCAAATGCTGTAAAGTCAGCCCACAATGTGGTGTTCCGAAGGGTGCTGCGTGATTGGCTTACCTCCAATCCTCTATACTCAATAGAGGAGTAGTATGAGCTTGATTTTACTAGCCTAAAATTATAAGGTTTAGTGTCTATGTGGTGTGGCTAGTGTCAGTTAAGGTGTAGTGTTTAGTGTCATATCTATGTATGTTTTTTTATTTGATTGTATATTGTGCTCTGTAGTGTGTTATTATGTTCCTGCAAAAATGACGACATCCACCATATGTAAATATGATTAAGATGAATAAAGCTTATTATTATTATTATATTATCTTGGCTGTTTTAGTGTTGGAATCTATTTCTTTTATTATATATATATACGGTCTAATGAGCAAATGTAGATTTAGCAATAAGTAGTCAATTGAACTTCAACAGCTAACCAGACTATTTTATTGACTTGATCTAGCATCAAGCTTTTCTTTCGATAATGATTACTATCCCACACTGAAATGATAATTTTAATTTTATCATAATCATCATTAAAGAACACAACAAAATGAGAGACAAAAAACAGACAAGTGTTATAAAACTACTGCTAAAGGCTCACAAAATATTTTTTGCTGTATAACAGGAAGACACAAAAGGACATACCATTGTGTCAGTGTCAGGAATACTCTCCAATGCCACCTCAAATGGTTCCAGCCACACAACCAGGTCTACCAGCCAACCCAAAAATGCAATTATGTATGGCCATGAATGGGGAGTACTTGCTGCATGAAAGAGAAAAGAAATTTTTCACCGTCATCACATTTAAAATGTTGACATCCAAAAATGATTGTGAATTAAAGTTAAGCACTTGCAGGGAGGAGATGACAATTTAAGATCTACTCAATGTATTACATTGTTACATAAAACTTAACACTAACACTTAAACTTAACCTAAACTAAAACACAACTGGTCTACCAAGAGCATTAGTTCAAGTGTGGTCAGCAAAGAAACGGGGAGTTTTCAATTGCAATGAAGGAATGTCACATCAATATTTTACGAGGAAATTCAATAAAAGTGTGACTTAATGCACTCTTCCTGGAGAATCAGGCCTGAATCTCAGAAAAAACAAATAATAAAACATTCCTATTCAATGAATTAACTTTGAGTGCAAAACTGCAAATTCATTACAATACAAAAAAATTAATTATGAGCATGCCAAATTCTTACGTGTAAGAAGATGAGACTTGTAAATTACCCCTGGATAGCCAAGTTTTTTGGCTATCATTGGTAAACTGTCATGATAATTTGAAGAATTAAAATCCACTTTTTGCCTTGATCCACATTTCCGGTACAATAGATTGAACAGTGTGATGAATAAACCCTTGTTCATGTTTTTCAGGTCACTGCTTTGAATGAGACCGGAGGGAGTTCTCCCCTGCCCACCAGCCAAGAGGTCACCCACCAAACCGGTTTTGTTCAAATATGTTGCCACATGTCGTGAGAGACGTATCTGTGCATTTTTGTCCAACGCAGCACGTTGATCCTTCCGTGCAGCCTGGCGTTTGGCACTAAACTGGGAAATGCATTCAATAGCTTTCCTGTTTTGGAGAGACAAATCCTCATTGAGACGCAAGGGTATACAATTTGGATCCTTAACACAAAATTCATGGTCAATCAAGCATGGAATTCACCCATATACATAGATTCTTATGCCATGACATACTCTCATTCATAAAATATACCTATCAGTGTATCAATCACATTTCTCAAAATGTACAGAACACTAATTACAAGCCTTCTATTATCCTTTTTCAAGGGATTTAATAAAATTTCTAATCACTTGAAAATTCTAATTCTTCACATTTTTTTGAAAATATGAGACTTAAGAGAATTACAGGTTTTCCCAGTAAATATACAAGACGGGTAGTTCAGTAGACAGGTAGTCTCAGATTTTCCACAGAGTCACAGAACCGGTCAGCATGGTAGTTCCAATGGACAAGTCTGCCATCAGCATCAGAATTTTACTTCACCCTGAAGACAACTACTGACTGTCAGACAAAAAATGGTGATGATCAATGCTATGGCACATTGGGAAACCTGACAACTTTTTATCCATCTCAAACCTTTTAGGTACTATCCTTGAAAATATTAATCAAGGGCTGCCATTACAATAGAGTGTTTACAAAAATGAGGGCTTGTGATAAATTTAAAATATTAGTAATCATGCATGGAAAAAAAATGTTAAGTGGATGACCGTTCTGTTAATCAGTTAAGCGAAATAACAATGAAAATGGCTAAAGGAATGGATAACATAATCCTTGAGTCAAACTTAAAAATACTATGAACTGTAAGATAATGCAGCTACCAATTAAAAATGCACTGCCAAAAATATGGGCATGAACGATGCAATAATGTGAAAGTAAATGTAAAAGGAAACTCTCACTGATAGATTACAGTCAATGGTTTGTGGGGAAGATAATCTCTTACGAGTGACCGACTAACCCAAACAAATGGTTTAGCATGAAGAGTGTCATTCTAACAGGCTGGGGCAAACTTCGTGATACATACCTTGCAGACAAGCTTACACGTGGAGTAACTGGATTTTGTGGGGTGAATAGCAGTCCAGCAGTAGAACCTGCTCCAAAGTTATTATCATATCCCATATTTGAAACACTCCGGGTACGATCTAATGATGATGAACGTCTTTTGGAACTGACTTGAGACACGATTCTGGGTATGCCACTCCTTGGTCTCTTCTCTTCTGTAACCATTAGGCTGAAAATAAGAACGTCACATAAGTACGCTGTAAATCCATTGAATGCCTTTCAGAAATTAATTCCAGGAGCGTACCATCACAAATTTTAAAACATACTATCCCTTGACGTCTACTCTTTCCTCAAAGGGACTTCGAATTCAACTTACTAAACGCTATTCACCGGACTGTTTAACAACATTTAAAAAATCAAGCCGTGAATTCATTTTTATTTCTAACGCTGTCGGTGTAATTAAACAGGGGTTACCCATTATCGATACATCAATACAGTGCCGAAGGACTGATGCGTCGTCAACGAGTTAACTGCGAAGAAAAGTTCCATTCCACGAATATATACTGACATAACCACACTATAATAATATTATGCCACAACAATTCCGTGTAGCCTATTTGAACTTTATTTCGTCAAATCCACACGAGTACTGCATATTTAATTACAATCCAGCAACATTGACAACATTACTAATAAAACGAACAGGTAAGAAACTAAAGATTGCTTCGCAATCCGGTTGACAGTGCTTGCCAAAATTGTTGGTAATCGAGGAAGATGTGCCGTCAATGAGCCAAATTTATTATAAAAAATGGCAATAAAATACCAAAAATTAACAATCCGATCAAATTACCCCACATAAAAAGAATTCAGAAAAATCAAATGGCTCAGTCGTTTCACTAACAGTGGAATCTACTTACCTGTAATCTTCTGCTGTATATCTGATCGGATCCACTGATGATCGTCTCCCCTGAGAAAATCTTTTTCTAATTTTTGTAATGGGATCCATGGTGATCTGATTTGGCAGTAAATTAACTGAACTTAACCACAAGAACAATTTCACAATTCAAAATCGTTGACCGTGGTCGTTGACGATTTTGAAAGCGAGCACATGCGTAATTGGCTAGTTTGGAAGTGATTGACTAGCCAATTGGAGCTTTCGGAATAACTAAAGCAAAGAAATGCCTATCAGGCCATTGGCCCGTTTTTCGTCACGGCTACACCTTTTATATTTTCTTCTGTGAATATTCCACCCGGAAGAGGAGCTTATCCTAAAACGCAGATCATGTTATGTTAATTTCTTCAAAGTGTTATCACTTCTTTCGCTGTACCTACTCATGACGGAAATAAAAACCTATTGAAACTGAATCAGTGGTCCACCCGTTTTTCGGCCTGAAATTCGGGCGGTAGTGACTATCCCTTGGTAATTAATATAGTGGATGGAACGCCAGGCGCCCTTGCGTTAGTAAGACCACCCATAGATCTAATCAAACTTTTTCTTTCGATTGCTGCTGAACTACTTTAAATACTGAACATCAGAGAGAATGAAGATATTTTACTGTGATATTTCCGCCAGGTTCAAATCTCGGTTGCGAAACTAGACCTATGGGTGTAGTTCTACTTTGATCAACGAGGCAGACAAATGTACCACCTATCTGAGGTAGACAACGCGTGAAAATATGTCATGAGAAACGCATAAAATACATTTTTTCAAAGCGAAATCTTTATTCCCCTCTTGTTAGGTACTACGACCACATTTTGTAATAGTAACCATTTCATATACACCGTATAACCACCATATTCTCTTTTTTAGGAGAACGTGGTGTCCATTAAATTACAATCAAATTCCCCATCAGTTCTTTTTAAATGTGCTACTGAAAACACCCGACTTCGTTTCATATTTACACTTTTCCCTATGTGAAATATTTGGAAGGACAAGATGGGTATGATTAGTTAGTTTACACAGTTGACATCTATTGTCGAACAAGTGTACTAAACAAACGATATCGGCCTTTCGATTGCACCGATATATACTGGAAGGTAGGAACAAGACATACCGCTAATTCTAAACAGCGGAATGATATTGGACTAGAGAAAGCTATAAGAACGGAACTGTACGGAGTTGCAAGGATGGCTGATGATGAATGTATAGGTGACGGCAGCGAAGACTTAGAGCAGGAAAAGTCTCAAAAAAAAGTAGCTAAATATGACAGCGGTGCAGCAGATCTTGAAAAAGTCACAGACTATGCGGAAGAAAAAGAAATTTCAGCGTCTGATGCGTTCACAGGTGTAAGTAACTGTCGAAATTCAGTGGTCTTATTTGAGCACATGACTGCTAAAGTGAGTTAATTCTGAAGACGTTCAATAAATTCTCCACAACACCTTCCTGTTATCCTTTTACTCCTACTTCCTCATGAAAAAAAGAAACCTATTAACATGCGCCGCAGTGTAGTATTTGTTGCTTATGCATTCAACATTTAAAGACATTTTTTGTTGAAAGCTAATTTACTTATTATGAAGTATCTCTTGTGCATGTATATTGCTAAGGGTGAAAGTATTTCAAATTTTGAAGTCTCTCTCTCTTGATATACCTCCAGGCTATGACATTGATTGGGGACAGGAGAAATAAAGAAGCTGCGGAAAAAATGGCCAAAGAAAGAGAACTTTTAAAAGTTTCAATAAAAAAGGAAGATGTTGAATTAATTGTAAGTACCTTGTTGATGAAATTCATTCAGCGCCAACCTCTGTTGAAGAGTAAATTGCTATGCTGAAAGCTAGCTTATTTTTGGACTGTGCGTTTAATCATTGTGGTATAAAATGCATTTGATGTAAGAGCTTTGTTGCATCATCTCTAATGAAAATGTATTCTATAGTGTCCCACGTTTCGTAATGTTCCCTGAGATTTTTGTTCTTGGAGTACAATTTTTCCGGTGTTATTTTTAAAGAAACGATGAAAGAAATTAAGAGCAAATGCCCATTTGCAGTTTAAGACAAAGGGATATGAGAAGATTTGATATTCTTAGTGCAGATTAACATGTTGTATTTTCCTTGAGAGTACTTGACGGGTATAAAGGTGCTGTTTATATCAGATTCACTGATAGATAACTATTAATAATTAAGATTACTACTGCTATTTCATGAAATTCATTATTTTATTTGGATATTCTTTTAGGTGAAAGAAATGGAAATCCCTAGAAGCAAGGCTGAACACACTCTTCGAGAACACCATGGAAACATTGTTGAAGCTCTTATTTCTCTGACAAATTGATATAATTTGCTATTGTTTTTTTTCACCGTTTAGTTTTATAATTTCAAAATGTGCTCATCATTGAATTGTCATCAAATTTATTAAAAGGACAGTTTTGTAAATAACTCTGAAACTCTTTTAATGAACTGCAGAATCTTTGGAGAACAGACTACTGATTTGGTGGTATATTCATCGCCCATACGCTTAAGTAATACTTGGGTGGCTTGTTGGGTATTTGTAATGCATACCTCATTGTATATCAAAAGATATCATTTCATTGACGCTAATTGGTTGATGATTATTTGCAATAAGCTGTGAAAAATGTTATTTATTTCTCGTATTTTTAGTTAGCTAGGTTATACTATTATTTGGTAAGTGTACCGGCTAGCCATGCAAGTAGGCTTGGCAAGGGCTACCAAAATGGAATGTCCAATACATATTAGGGAAGTAACATTACATAACATATCAAAGAATGGGAGGATATTATTTTCCATTGGTTTAAAATTTTTATTTCATACAAATAGGTTTTGCTTTTAGAACAAATGATGTACTGATTCTGAAAACATGTTGTCATCCACGAATGTCTATTACCCTTAAGCTGCTAAGAGAATATGTAAGTCCCATGTACCTAATTACAAGATTTGGTGAATGATCATAATTGTCATCTAGGAATGCGATTGTCACCATTTAAATACTTCTCTAGAAAAACATCGAGTTATCATCATAAGAGTCAATCCAATGGGAAATGGAATTGCTGGATGGCATAGAGGTAACGAATTTCACTGCAGATAGTTGAATAGTCACCATTGAGAAAAATAAAGTTGCTGTGAATCTTTTTAAGTACTACTTAGTGTTTTGGAATATTCCTTTAAGAAACCATCTATCTATTAGAATCATTAGATGCTATTCGTAGATGTTACTTTACCTGTGAACGTTTTAGGTAAGGAAAGGGAGGACATAACTTGAACTTTTTACTCCATTATAATATGAGGAAGGGTGACAAATGAAAATTACAGACACAATTGAAATGTGTGAGGCAGTCAACATTCAGTTTCTGTAATTTACATTATTGTGCCATCCTAATCAACTTCTGAAGCTTGATGACTCAACACTACATGTTTAAATTATTTACTTAAAGCGACTGTTATGAATTTTCAATTCCATAACTCTTGATTTGATTCCTATTCAAGGGAATATTTCCTATCCACTCTCCCTTTCAATGCCATCAATCTGTTGTGATGTTTAATAACCCCAACAGCACAAGTGTGTAAAATGCACATACAACCAGATTGGACTTGAACTTGCACTAGTAATGCACATATTATTTGCATTCAGCTGCCACCTGCTGCTGCTACAGAGCTCATAAAATGTACAACCAAATTGGTTTCAAATTCATATTAATTTTTATGAAACATTAATTTTGGGCACACAAAACGATGTACTATCCACTCCAACGCTAAGAGTTCAGTTTTGGTGCCTTAATCCCACATCATTTATATATAACCTTGGGTGAAAATAGTTTTTATATAAGACCCTATTTCTAATAAAATAAATCTCCCTCAGAAGGAACTGATATGTGTGAAGTTCGTACAACACAGCAAAACTACCTCACTGAGGTGGAATAAATCTGAAAGAATTGTAAGCCACTAATATTGTCATTATTGGTATTCTACAGAGCAAGTTTTGGATGGACACACTATAAAATGGTACAGAGTTATATTTCCTTGCCTCTCCAAACAAAACACAACCTGACATCTTACACTATTAAGAGCCCCTCTTCACTGCTGCGTAATTACTTGCTACCTTATTTCCATCCAACTGTGCAATCCAAAGCAAATGCCAAATCCTACTTCTACCACTTCAGTCACTTTTGTGATGCCCTCCCCTCTATCACAGTTTTCAATAGCCCATTGCCAACCAAAATGCTCAGCATCCATAATTTTTTTCCTTGGATTTCTCCCGATAATTCACACTCTCGAACATTCCACTTCCTCATTCGTTTTCCTCTCTGTCCATTGCATCTTTTCTGTCTCTCTCCACATCCACATTTCAAATGCTTCCAATCTGTATGTCCTGCTTCAACGGCCATATTTTTGCACTCTAAATATATATATCCATATCAAAGTTTCAATGAACCTTTCCTTAACACCCTTATACAACCTCCCTGTCAACAATTCCCTACTACTTACGGAAACTTATTTGCCTCGAATCTTTCCCTCATGCCCCTCCCATTTTACCCCAGAACACTTCCAAGATAAGGTAAACTATTCCACCTGCTCTATTTGTAGCCCTCCTATTTTAACGATTAACTTAGCCTTTCTCTTCCTGGAAAACTTTTATTTAGATTTATTCTCATCCTAAGCCTACTTTTATTTCCATCAAGTGTTACTGCTATTGAGTCAAATGATCATTCCCCTTGAACCACCTCATTTTGGGAGTGTGTTGTATTTGACTCCATCCAAATATTCTTCGAATTATCTAAGCCACAATGCCATTGATACTGACAAGAAACGATGATGCGTGCATAGATATGTTTCACTACCACCATGCACATAATTGCAGTTTCATTGATTTTCCGATAGAGATGTCATTAACAACCCACTAAAACTGCTGTCATTATGACACCTGTGGATCTGAAACATACGACAATTCCGAGATACGGCAGACAGCAAGCAATTCCTGGTGGCATTTATAAAGGAAGGCATGTCGGCAAAGCCTTGACTGACTTTGCTACATAGGTACCTCCTGTTACAGTGGACTCCCACTTCTCTCGCAGTTGACTGCTGAAACGGGAGAGAAAAATAGGGTTACAAAATACTACCGTGTGCACAGTGAAACGTTAGCTGGATCCTATTTTACCTTGTGCCTATCCACCCTAGATAAGATAGGTTTCATTTCTTTAAAAGCACTAGCTTAACCCATTTCAGTGCTCAATTTAAAGGCAGCGGGTTATATATCAGTGATTTCATGAAAATTTCACAAGCTTCTGTGCGTAGGCGACTCAGGTCGGCCGATGCACCGAACCCCTAAAAGATGGCCAGAATTAAAAAAAAACTGTCTGCTAATGGACGATTGAAGGAAATAAAGAATATAATAGCCAACCTAGCAGATGAGCAATTCAAGAGTAAGGTGGCAAAATTCAAGTGGTCATGAGTAACAGCTTAAATAAGAAAACTCGTAGAGGAAAGAAGAAAGGGCAAAAATCCAAGTTAATGAATCCAGTTAATATTTTGCCCATTGCATCTTTAATACTGTGAACTGATTTCGTTTCCTATGTCCTGACGGCTCCTTCACCTCCCTCTATAGCACACCCATTTTCCTGTCCTTTACTTTAATGCTCCATATCCTCGTCATGCTCTTTCCATAGTTTCCTTAACCTTAAACTTTCCCAAATCAAGTTAATTGATTAGCTCTTTGCACTTTTATCTTCTTAATTATGTGCACATATTCATCCAATGCGGGTCGCAGTGGTCTAGTGGGTAGAGCGTTGGACTACTGACCGGGGGGCCCCGGGTTCGATTCCCGGGCAAGGTACTCTGGTCACCTGCAGCTCCACCCAAGCTAGTTGATTTTTCGAGATCTTCCTGGGAAACCATAACCAGCACAGGGAAAGGAACTGGCCCCCCTACCCTGATATGTGAATATTCACATGCCGTGAGGCTTGGTACATGGGTGAGCTCTACCATCACCTACTAAACCGACCTTCGGGTTGATTACTGTGTTTATGGTTATTCATCCAATTTCTTCCTTTATTAATTTTTCTAAACATTTCCTCTCGGTAATCAATGGCTTTTTAACTCGTTTATCTCATAATTTCAATTGTTTTGTTCGCCCCTTTCTTCATTCCTTGTTTGATATATTGCCATTATATTTCCTACTGTACTTTTTGTATGGTGTACTTTGAACTGTACTTATACTTGCTTAGAGTTTGATCCCCAGTTGTATTCTTCATGCACTTAAATTTAATATTACCCTTCATAGCTGCCATATTTGAACCCAATCATATGTACATATGCACAAGGCCTGTCTTAAAAGAAGTAGAACTTATTTTTTTCCGGATAGATGGACGAAAGGTGGTTTTTCTTGCCGGGTTCAAGGGAAGGGTGCCTCAGAAAGGCCACTAGCAGTTGGCTCCCAACCTTTGCATATCGTTCGTTTATGAAATCCCTATTGCGTGACCTTGTTATGCTCTGTCATGAACTGGTTATTAGAACGACACTACGCAATCTAATTTGCGTGAAATTGGGCAAAAACGGGTAACACACTCTTGACATGTTCAATGCAGCAATGGTGATAATGCCATGGATAGATCGGTATTTTTGAATGGCACACGTTGTTTCGGAAGAGCAGAGAAGATTTCGAAGACGCCAAGCATTCAGGATGCCCTTTGACCTCAAAAAGTAATGCAAATCTTGCAAATAAAGGCTTTGTTGGACAGAGATTGCAGATTAAGTGTTTGCATAGTTTCTTGTGAACTTGGGCATCCCTGAAAGTGATGAGCATTGACTTGTGACCGAGAACATGGGCATGTGAAAGTGTGTGCCAAGTTGCTGCCGCGAGTGCTCTCAGATGAACAAATGGAAATTTGCACGTGGACCTGCTGAGAGCTTCTCGACCATGCGAGTAAGGATCCAAATTTTTAGTCAATTTCTTCAACAATGACAATGTTCCTCCGCCCCAAATCCGTGCTGAAAGGATGTCACCACGGCTCGGTGGAAGCGTGGCAACAGGGTGTGATGAGGGAGCTCGGCAGCATTCTGGGCACCGCCTTTCAGAAGGTGTACACAAGGTGTGGAAAACCTGCTGGCAGTAGTCTGTGGACGCACAAGGGTGCTACTTGAAGACTTTTGAGTGAATGTATCAATTCTGGCAATATTTTTTTTTTATCCACTCAGTCCTACTACTTATGGAATAGACCTGGTATAAAATATATATGCATGGACTTGTTAAGTACTTATAAGCTTGTAATACCACACATTCCGTGCGGAAGGGTTGCTCTCGTATACGATTCAAAATACTTCATTAGTCAGACTCTCAGTTTGGCTCGAGTATCCTTCGAGTGTTTTCCAATCCGAAATTGTATAAACGAAGCCAAAAATCTTTGTCATACCGGAAGAAGAGGGAATAGTAATGGCTATTCCATCTATATCCTCCACTTCCTGTGGGTGTTGCTGTTCCGTTCTTTGCATATGTCACTGCGGTTGATAACTCATTGATTTGCTTCAGGTAGGAATATCAAAATCCCAAAAATTATCCAGGAATTCAAAGACGATCCTTCAATTCAAAACAAATTATCACAAGAAACCATCATCACCTCGGTGACGCCAACTCCCCTGCAGGCCAGTTGTTCTCCCTTTCTGAAATCTAAACTTTGTGGAAATCCATTATCACTGAAGTAAAAAACCCACACAAAGCATCTTTCCACCAATTTTATTAGATACCACTAGTTTCCAGCATATCGGCGTCAACTTCAGAGAAGACCTGAGGATGATGGCAATGTGTTGAAACTAGTAATAATTAATAAAATTGGTGGAAAGTTACATTGTGCTTTTTTTTACTTCAATATACCCTTTCTTGTGGCAGCAATAGCTAAGAAAAAAAGATGTGGCACACAATTTTAATAGATAACTTGATTAAGGGGATCAATCATGAAGATAGTGATTGTTATCTGTTCATATGAAATGAAATTCAGCTTTCACCTATCTGTACACTAAAAACAGACCTAAAGGAGTCGATTAGTAATTCTGCTTTTCATGAGTTTTTGACAACGTAGTTCTATCAACCATTCATTTCCAGTGTATGAAGATTCATCCATGGAGGTCAAGGGGAGGTATAATGCTCTTATATCCAAAAGATGTTACATCAAGGAAATTAAATTTTAGTTTACTTAGGTGGAAAATATGGGTGAAAGGATAGTTCGATATAACAACTTTTTGCATGGTGTGATGGGGAGGAGAGAGCCTTTGAAAATATATTAAGAAGTGAGCGGGGAACATGAAATATGGCAAAACATCATGCTATAAAATAATTCAGATAATCTCCTATTCAATCTTGATAAATCAATGAGCAATAGTCAGAACTATTCAAATATGTTATTTATTAACAGTGTAGGTATCTAATAATCAACAACATTAACTCATGTAAGTAGTTTAGATTTCAAATTTCAGAAAGAAAAAGTATTTTTCACAACCTTCCAAAAATAAAAGACATTACATTGATAATTTAATCAATTCTTTGTATTAACTATAGATACGCTGACATCTAGTCCAATGTTTTATTTCTTCACACTTAACTAACACACAAAGCTTACAGATCAAGAAAAGACCACCTATTGTGTGGCAATGTAGTATATCAAGGAAGATGATTTGATCATGATTTATACAGCAAAAGAATACCTGACTTACACAAACACTCAGAGGCAATGACCAGCATCCTCTTGGTTACACATCGTTCCTTCTGGCATTGCATCTTCTTCCATAGCAGTTGCAATTACTGTGCTCTTGGGTAATCTAAAGACATTCCGGTGCAGGCGGGTTTTTTAACTTCTTCATAATCTGTGTCTTACACCAACACTTAAGTGCCTCCGATTCCATTTCATACTGAAAATTTTTGACCAGGATTTCCTATCCCTACTGTAATCACCAACTTTGAGGAGCAAGAGATTCATCAGCACCACTTTCACTCAGTAAAACAAATCACTAATTCAGTTTGGCATTCATTCTTCATAGGGAGTTAAATCAGTGAATAGAGTGGGATGGGTATGAATGAGTAGAATGGGATGAATCACAAAAGTATAATCCTTTGGCCTTCACAGGTACTGCCACTGCATGGTCATTAGAAGATACTGAGTAGGTGATGCATTAGGAGGTGTGGGAGATGAGGATGCATCTAATGCCCTCACAACTTCCTCAGGTAGAGCATGTGATAACCAGAGGGCATGTAACTTGGCATATCCTTCATGGGACAGCCACAATGGATTTCCTCTTTTAAGACCAGGATCACTCTCACCATATCGATCTAGATATGGGGCAAAAAGTAAACAACCTGGAAATGCAAAAGAATATTTAAGAGAAGGATGTTTATAATTTCCACTCCCAACCTTGACATGGTGGAAGGGCTTGTGCATTCCAATGACCCCTTGAGTGTCTTAGTGGGAGCAATGAGAATTGATCATGGAAGGGTCACCCATACATTTAAGGTTAACAGCTAGACAAAAGGTAGTCTGCATAGCATCTGATCCTCAGTGAAGTGACTGCAAGGGCATCCGACCCCACTGGGGTGACCCTTCAGTGATGGTGTCACATTAAAAATACTATTGAGGAAGGCAATGGGGAACCACCTCAATTATTACTCTCATTATTTTTAAGATGGAAAGCATGGAGAAAATGAGTCCTAGCAACTACGGGACTCGGTCCAATTGGCCATGTGTCACCAGGAGAGGAGAGACTTCTGAGGTTGTCATCTCATATAAACCTTGCAAAGCAAAACCAACAGCAGCAGGACAGAAGATGCAGAAGAAGAAGACCGAATTAGTTAGAATAGGAACTTGGACTATTAGGACAATGTTGAGGACAGCAAAATTAGAGACAAAGTGAGAGATGGAAAGGGGAAATATAGATATCTTAGGTGGATGAGAGGTAAGATGGAAGGATAGTCGGGATTCTTGGATTTATAGTCATAGAGTAATATAAAGTGGAGGGGACGAGAGCCAACGAGGGATTGCAATAATATTGAATATAAGAGTAGGAAGAAGCATAGTTAAAATTGAGCAAATTAAGGATGGAACATTATTATTTGTAGTACAAGCAGAACTGATCAATTCACTGGTGAAACTGATGGTCACTGTTCAGATATACATACTACTACTAGGGTGGAAGAAATCAATAGGGTATACTATCAGTTAGGATACCAGAGGGTATGTTCATGGAGGGAAACATTCGATAGTGATGGGGGATTGGAGGTGAAGGAAAAGATGAGGATGATCAGGTTGGGGATTATGGCTTAGGTACAAGGAATGGCCATGGGGGAGAAAGCAATTGAGTCATCACCATCACTTAGTTCAGGTACCACAAAAAACATAGGTATTCACGGAAAGTACCACATGACTCACAAAGGCATCAGTCAGATAATAGTACGGCATATTATATCAGGCACAGATTTAGGAACAGAGTCACCAATTTGCAAAGTTTCCTGGAAATGGATGCAGACTATGATCATAATTTGTTAATTATGAAGTGTAGCATCTGGTTAAAAAAATCAGGGGAGGCAGTTTAGGAAATGGGATGTAGACATATTAATGGGATTGACAAGGAAGAAGTATCAGCAGGCAAAATCATGAGTGAAGGAAAGGGTCTGAGTGCTATCAAGAAAAAATGGGAATATATAAAAAAAGATCACAAAAAAACTATAGGAACAGAAAAATGAAAAGTGAGCGGAGGATATGGAAAGTTTGCAGAGGAAGGTTGAAATTGGTGCACTATACTAGAAATTTAACACTATCGAGAAGTAATAAGACAAAATCTGTGATAACATTTACATATATGTCAGAAAAAATACTAGTTGAAGAAGAAAAAAATCCAGGAGAGATGGTAGGAATATATAGAAGAACTGTATGGTTAATAACTTAGGCCAGCTAAGTTACACATAAAAAGAGAATATGACATAGATGTACTGGAATAAAATTGGGGCATGGGGATAGACAACATTCTCAGGGAACTACCTTTTTATTTCTTTTTCTAAGATTTAGGAGAATGTGGGAGGAAGAGTCTAAATGGACTGATTTGTAGATTTATGAGAGAGGAAATTGGCCAGAAAATTTAGACCAGGGTTAGTTTCTATTCCAAAAAAGGTAAAGGCTACATCATGTGAGAAATACAGAACAATGAGTTAGACTTCCCACGTGGCTTAAGTGCTTTGAGAATTATCAACAAAAGGATGGAGATCAAGGCAAATGATTACTTCGGGGATGATCAGTTTCTGATTCAGTAAAGGGGGAAGCATGTATGATGCCATTATACTACTGAGGTCACCAATAGTGAGGAACATGAAACAACACAAAACAGGCAAAAACAATCGAGATGTATTTGCCTGTTTTGTAGATTTTGAAAACACATTTGATACAGTGAATTGGGAAAAACTAATGAGTATATTGCAGAAAATAGGAATAGATTGGAGGGACAGGAGACTGATCCGCAACCTGTACATGTCTCAGACTGCTCAGGTGTGAGTGGGGAACCAAGAGTCTGGATGGGCAGTGTTAGGAAGAGTTGTAAGGCAGGGTTGCCCATTGTCACCGGTGCTTTTCAACGTATATGGGGAAGAAATGATTAAAGAGGCCTGGGAAGAGCTGGAGGTAGGTATGAAAGTCGAAGGGGAATTGGTAAAATCGGTTAGGTTTGCTGATGACCAAGCATTAGTTGCTCATTCAGCCAAGGGGTTGCAAGCATTGCTGAGTGAATTGGAGGTTCAATGCAATAGATATGGGATGAGAATCAATATTAATAAAACAAAGGTTATGCGATTTTCCAGGAAGAAAAAGGCTAAGCTAAACATTAAAATAGGAGGGGAAAAATAGAGCTGGTAGAACAGTTTACATATCTCGGTAGTGTTTTGGACCAATCCGGTCAAAGTAGTAGGGTTGTAAGGAGAAGAATTGCGCTAGGAAAGGAGGCTTTCTCAAGGAGGAGGGAGTTGATGATTGGGACGTTGAGTAGGGATGTTAAGAAAAGACTTTAAAAACTCTTGATATGGAGCTTAGCTATGTATGGTGCGGAAACATGGTCACTGAAGCAGGAGGATAGATGTAGATTGGAGGCTTTTGAAAAGTGAGTGTGGAGAAGAATGGAGAAGGTGAAATACAGAACCTTTAGACCGAAAGGAAAACAAATGAGGAAGTACTAGGAATGGTGGGTGAGGAGAGTGGTTTGTTGAGAGAAATAATAGGGAGGCAGGAAATATATGCAGAGCATTTTGATTGTCATAAGAGATGTTGAAGACTGTGATAGAGAGGAATATTAGGAAATGAGGAAGAGGCAGGAATAGGGTAGGGATTTTGGATAGAATGAAGGGAGGAAGGAAAGAAGTATACAGAGATGAAGAGGGGCTTGTAGTAAAGTAGGATATTAGGTTGTGTCTTCTTAAGAGAGACAAGAGAGTTATTTGACAGCTTGTGTTCATCCAAAACCTACCCTAACTGGTTAATTACCAATAATAATAATTTATAATCTCTTAATGATGTTAACCAAGGTAGATTAGAAATTGAAGTTGTAATTCAAATATACATGCCGTGCTGTAATACATTTGCAATTAAGTAGTTACATGTCTCTCATACCCCAACAATGCAAACACAAATGAAAATCAGTTTAACTGTGCAATGTACACTCAGTAAAATGATATCTCACTATATTTATAGATACAATTTGTTCTCTTACGGTATAACAAAATGCAACATTGAAATTTTGAATTCTTTCAAATGAACGGATAGAAAACTTATTTTCCTCAGTTTTTGGAAAAAAAATTCATAATATTAAGGCTATATATATTTCAAAGTGTTTTCAAAATTTTATTACAAGATTTGATTTTCATGGAATTCCTTCTAGCATATGTTAAGTCAACAGGACAATTGTTTTTACATACTAAAACATCTGGGCATGTGAAGATGTGTCACTACGATCTATTATTGGATGTGTGTAAACTATCTGATGTTAGTTCAAGGTAAATTATCCCTAAAATTGTGCTTTAAATGTCTGTATAATATTCTTTGGTAATATAAAATATTATTGGTCAGCAATGCAATGCCTCAACATATAAAGCTTTAACAGCTTAATAATCACTGAACTCAAAGCAATAAAGATGATGACAGATAACAAATGTATTATATTAGAAAATGAAAATAGTATTTATCAATATTAATCAGATGAATAAAAAAGAAGATATATTGAAAGAAGAAATTTTGTGGCAGACTAAATTAAAAAAAACATCAGAAGCAGTTCTCGTGAAGTGCAAATTTCCTTCCAATTAAGGTCAGCTTTCATAAATTATCTTATGATACAATGCAATTAGTTAAATGCTACAGTAAAATATTGCACAATTACGTTGACAGTTAAAACTAAAAATGTTAGAGGGTTCAACAAATTGAAAAGTGTTAGAGGAGGTATTTTGATGAAAAAATGATAAAATAAATGAATGAATATTTGGATGCAATTTTAAATATTCATTCACACAAATTGTAAAGTTATCATTGACACTCAATTTGGTGGATACAACTGACCTTTCACAGGCGTTGAAATAATAAGAACTTCACATTCCCTTACTCGCAGGAAAAGGCCAACTCCAGCTCCACAATGATAGGCATGGAAATTACATGCACCAACTAGCATTTTATTAATGTGCATCTGACAACAGTAGCTCTGGAATGTTTAAGAAAAATGATAATGAAACAAATTTCAATGAATAAAACGGTAAACATTAAAATACACTCAAGCCATACAATTCAATAAAATATTGCTATCATTATTATCAATTATTAAAACACCAACAAGTAAAACTTCAGTGCAAAACTCCTGATTAATGCTTTTAACAACTACCTGGCTCTCCCACCATGGAAATACTATTACAGCTAAATTAAATTATTATCTAAACTAATGGATACATGATGAAGACAGATAATCAAAAAGAGGATAACTGAAATACACAGCAAATATGGTCATTATAATAATGACTCTACACAGACTCTCACAGACACTATAATTTAATAGACTCTCCTTTTTGATTCCTAGTGATTAATTAGCATTTTTTAGCAATTTGAAGTACAATTTTTTCCACTCTTCAGGCATCTTTATCAAGGTAGAATAGTTATACAAGAACAAAGAACTATCATAAAGTGAAAAGCACAATGCATTTTCCTCAGAAAGTTAAGCCAATCATGTAGCCAGAAAAAAACAAATGACTGGTAAGGAAAAATATTGACCAAGGGTTGCAGATACAGACTCATATTCGCCATAGCATACCAATTTAAATGCTGCAGCGTGAGTAGTTAATGACTTATTTGCTGCACAGTAAAGCTTGCCTTAAAGGAGAATACGGAACTCTCAGGGCTAAGGAATGTGAGGTAAATGATGAAGTAGGAAAGTACAGATGGTCCAAAATATTTAAATTAAAGCATGAAATACTATTTAAAACTTTTGATTTTGTGAAATTAAAAATTTTTAAGGTATTTCAAACTTGTATTTGTTTAAAACCATCATTACAATATAATGCAATATTTTAGAAGTCTCATAAAAAAGTAATTTCACAATTTGAAGTTAATTTAGTAAGCAACTTGTGTGCAGAAGGAAAACGTTTTCTAATGAATTAAAAATTAAAAAAAGTTAATTAAATTATTGAATTATGCATCATCACCCACTAATACTGAGGTGAGAGGGGAAGGAATGGATGGGATAGACCAACAAATTATCGGTCTTAATTGTGTGCTCCTGGTGCACCTGCACTACTCACTTGGATCTCATACATCTACAAACTCAGAAACTCCCATACCAAGAGTCATTCCTACAAACTGAGCCTTTACTAAGGCACAGGTGAGAAGGAAGTAAGGATTTCTTTTTTGAAGTGAGTCTACACTAAGAAAACTACGGTAAACAAAGGTCGACCCAGAGTTCCCTTAATTTTGGCAGCTCAAACGTAGAAAGTCCATGAATGCAACATTAGACAGACTCTCGATAGAGGTCTAAGAGTTTCACAGTGACTCCCAACTGATTACCAAGGTACAAGGGATTTTAACAGAATTGCCAAATATTTACTTACATGCAAAACTCTTTCACTACGAAGGATAGACTGTCAGCAGTAAATGATAATTTGGCTTTTAAATAATTTGGCAAGGTAACCAATCCAGCACAATTGTTGCAAGAACCATTCTAGAACTATACAGTTCCAAAATGGTTTCGCAATATAAAATTATAAATTTTTATATTATTTTGTTTTTGTTATTATACATAGATTTTATATTAAAAAAATAAACCACATTCTATCCTAATGAAAAATAACTGAAACAAAATGAATAATATGAAGAAAGTAAATTCACCTGTGAGCATAGTATCTCCCCACATACAAGGCATAGCGTGGGATTCAGAGAATCCTCACGGTCTGAATTAGGGCATGCAAAGAGAGATGATTTATTTATCAGTTCACTGTAATCCTCAGGAAGGCTGACCAACTGATTGACTCCAATTGGTTGGCGAATACTTGCTGGTCCTTTTCGAAGCTCTAAAGGCTTTGATGCATTCTGCTGAAGAATGCGTTTTAACCTGGGATTCCGTGACCACCTGTAATGCATTTGGAATAAAATTAACTCAATGTTAAATATTCAAAAGAATAAATCTTGTGAAACAATAATAAAAAAGGGAAAATAATTATCTTTGCATTCTGAGTGAAAACCTGATTTTACATTTTTTTAGGGGACAGAGTTCAATGGTGTCCATCATTAAAAATGTGAATTGAGGAAAATCATTATTTGCAAACCTATTCTTATAAAATAATACAAAAGAATAACTTCCCTGAGTTATTACAGTTTTATTACCATAGCAAAGTTCTTTTTAAATTCTCAAGTTTCTTGAGACATTATGTTGAAATAAAAATATCATTAACATTAAAATGATATTAAATTTGTGTTCAGAGTTCCTCAAATTCATATTTCTATCAAAACCCTGTCTAATTGTTACATGAAAACAATCCTTTCTCCATTATGGAAACAGTAAAAAATATCACGGTAGAGCACTAAACAAAAAAGGCATAGAAAAACATCGCAATAAAATATCAATTCAGCAATATCATGCATATTTGCTGCAATCTGTTAGAACACAATGTGTGTACTATTTCTTCATGAATATCTTTACATTGTGAAATTCATTTGATTATTAATATATCTCAGGGATTATAAGTCTTTTACAGATGCAAGCTCATGATAAGCAAAGTTCAGAGAACTAATAAAATGAGCTTGCAATTAACATTATTGTATCTCTACTTTCTTACCCAAGGGCCAACTGGTTGGAAACCTCACATGATCCATCTAATCCCAATGATGTGGGACAGGCTGGAGTGTTATGAGGTGGTGACAAACCCAAGTAACCACATAATGCGTGGAATGTGGCACCTCCAGGAACTTCCAGGGCAGTAGATGGAGCCACACCAGAAAGGAAATGGGCAAGCAAAGCAGAACAGCGTAGAAACGCCACACTGACAACACAAAAAGAGCAACAAGCAATGGGGAAATTAGTACCATAGTGAAACGTTGATTGAATATAGTACATCTCAATGGAGCCAGAGATGTGTTAGAAACTCACAGAGTAGTTCAACAGCTATTATATATTAATGCATTATATATAATTGGTAATCAATCTTCAGAGATTTTTTAACTCATTTTTATTTATTTAATACCTAAACAGCTGAGAATATTATATCCAAATCTCCAATATGAGGAAACAAGCTGGATATCGTGAGCAATTTGTTTATAAATTGAGAGTTCTTACTATCTTATGATTCCACCACATCAGCAATAACATGCTATATGATATAATGCTGGAAACCATTAAGTGTTGTCAAGTTAAAAATTTTTTAATAATACTTGTTTAATGTGAGCAACAGAACAGTAAGAAAATACTTAAATCAAAATTACTGAGGAAATTAGCAGCTCAAAACCTCAGGTTTTCTCATAATAGAATACCTCTAAATAAATTGAATACCCTGTGAAATTTGAAATTACTAATTAAATTCTTCCCTTCAACATTTCCTATCCACTATCATCATGTGAACAAGATCCAAATTCAACTTGAATTAGAGCTGAGAATATCAGGTGCAAATGGAAAAAGAATAACTTGGCAGATTCCACTACAATTTTTATTTTTCACCACCATGGTTTCATTGAATAAGAATGTTATTTAAGAATGCAAGTTTGAAGGTGGATGAGGTAAGAAAGAATTCATTACCTGTCATTTGCAACTTTCCTCCAAAGAACTTTAGGATTTACTTCTAAAATGGGAGTTGGGTCCAGCCCAGCTGTCTCCCTAACACTTGCTGCCAATTTCTGGAAACCTTCTGCTCCAGTATACAGAGGCCCCTCCTCGCTCCATGAGGGGCCACTGGAGCACTGGGCAGCGGCTGCACCATCCACTTCCATAGGTTCTTCCCTTAAGCTGTCAAAGTCAGCTGTGAGGACTATCTTGATGATGTGAGATAGCAACACTAGTCGAAGAACATAGAGATCCTAGAATTATAAAGAAAAGTTCATGCCAGTGAATGCTATCTACTAAAAAAATGAAGTTTGTTTTCTTACATTTTCATTTGAGAATGTTTAGTTCCTGATGGGTACATTTTGTTCGGAGGGCTGCTTACTCATTAAATGAAAATTTACATTTAATGACGCCTAACAAATCAGGTTATTATTGTTTTTGTTTTCCAAACACCTTGGCTTTCAATGTTCTCGCATTGCTTACTTTGTAATGCCTTTGGTATTTTTTTGCAAGATATGAGGAACTATCATGTATTCGTGGTTGAGTGTACATGCCTAAAGGCAATATCTTTCCGAGTACCTTCACAAAACACAAGGTATGAGGCAATCTTTGAAATTAGATATCATGTACAAAATTACACTTACTACTCCGCCTATAAGCCAGATTATGAGAGATGCCAACAGTTGTGATTATATTGACCAACCTTCTATCTCACCGGGATCTCTTAAAAATATGTTATTAAAAATATCTGAAGAATTTTTGAATGCTAATTATTGCTGTGTTGATATCTGTACATGTCTATAATTTTTTCCTAATGCCCATTGGGAAAATTTTCTCAATCGATGCCGCAAGGTCTAGTTAATAACTACAATATTTCTAATATTCTGTTTCCATTTTTTAATTTGAATATTATTTAACATTGATATTTTGTCTACATTAATTAACCTAACTAGGTATGTATGTTCGCGTACCTGTATGCCATCTGAAAATGTCTCTCATGCATTCCAAATCAAAATTCTTCTTCAATTTTAAATTATAAGTCAGTTCTCAATAACAAGTATATAACTTTATGAAATTTTTACCTGTTTGTAAATGTCTTTTTATAACTGTGGAACCAATATGTTTTTTTTTTGCCTTTCTTTGTGTAACAGGGTTATTCTCATTAAATAAATACATTTACTGCATTAAACCAGCTTACCCTCAGGCTTGAGCCATTTACAGCTTCAATCAGTTCATCAGTCTCACAGCCTTGGTACATTCCACGTAAGGTCATCAAAAGTGGCACTAAAAGTCCAAATGAATCCCAATCCAGTAAACATATGGAGCTTCTATGAGATTCTTGAGGTTTACTCTCACAGCCTTCTGGCATTAATTCTTCTGGTAGTAGGAAGTACAGAAGTCGTACAGCATGGCATGACAATATCTAGAAGAAGATTATGTAAATTTTAGATGGTTTCATATCAAATTTTGCAATGTCAATTTAAAAACATGGCATAATCAGAGATAACTTCAGAAGTTCTCACCAAAGGCTTTCTCCAAACACTTTCAATAGAGCTCGCTAATTGAATTAGTCCTCGCAAGCAGTCCCTCTGCCTGGATGATAGGTGGCCAAGAAGAGAGCGGGGGGTCGTGTAACGAGATTCGGATGATCGTAGCAGCCACTCTATGGCATGGATGGTGTACGCAGTTGACTGCCATGCCAAAAGGGGAATCATTTCATCCCCGAGTTCAGGTTCTGAGTCCATTCCCATCTAAAATGCAAAGGACAGTATCAGAAACAATTACTTAATGAAGAGATTCAGGTTAATACTCATAATAAATATTATGTGCCATATTGACTTCAGACAATTATCTCACATTTCATTTTTAGATTAAAAAATTGGTTGAATATGACTTTTCCAATTTATTACAATTTTTAGTTTTCCCCTTCGTTTAATTTTCCAACAATGGAGGCCTTAAGATTGAAGTCTAGAATTACATTGTTTGGTCATTTAAAGGTACAGTTATCAGAGAATGTACACCAAAGAAAATAAATTTTAAATTAAATTTTCAAAACCATAGAATGCAAAATGAAATCTGAGATATCATACCAGCCACAAAAGAAAAAGTCAGCAATTTCAAAAAGTAAAAAAAATTCTATCCATAGAAATATATTGCGAGAAAAATACACAAACTTAATGGATCTTTTTGCTCTTACCTCAAATGTTGTTTGGCAGAATAAGAGTACCATCTCACAAAGTGTGTTTGACAGAGGCAATGATAATTCCATTGGTTCACTTTGGGATGATTTTGTTTCATCATCATCATTTTCTACACTGCCAGAACCACTATTTCCATTCAGCAGAAATAACTTTGAAAATTTTGGTCCATACTTTGGGCCTAGTTTTTCAACGACCTAAACCAAAACATATTAAAATAAGAAAAGGGTAAACAACAGAACATAAGCAGTATTAAAATCAACAGCCATTTACTTATAACCTAATACACTACCTCATTGCTTTCATTGACATTGCTCACATTGATTGGCATGGATTAACAAGAATGGAAAAGCTGTACATATTGCATATTAAATTACTAATAAAAATGAGGACCGGCAGTTCAAGTCATGAATAGATACTCATTTTGCTATCTATTACTAATGAGAAAGATGTGTATTGTTTATTCGATATAAATGAAAACAACATTGCAGAGTTAAAGGACACATAAAAAGCCACTGTGCAACATTAGCAACCTTAATTTCTTAGATTTGATAGAAGCAGAGGAAGCTATTACATGGACTACCAATAGCTGTGGTAATTTACAACGAATATTTGACTTCCATGTCCCTGGAAAATGATGAACTGATGCCCTATTAATAAAAACTGCTATGGATGTGATCAGACAGAATATTACCATGCTAAATTTGTAGAGGGATTTTTTTCATCAGAGAGAGGGTATAGGGAAGAGATGGATTCAGATGGGGGAGAGTAGGAGGGGGGAGAGTAGGGAGGTAGGAAAGAGGTTAGGGGAATGTGTGGAGGTGCAAATTCAGGTAAAGGGGAGAGGAGGGTGGTGCATTCAGCAGAAGGAATATGAACTCGGGATGGCCTATGAATGGCGGGTGACAAGGTAGTTGAAATGCAGCCATTGGGAGTCAAAGGTTTATAAGGCTAGAAGGATAGTTAATGTAAGTGGTTTCTGAAAACCCTTCACCCCAAAGATGTTGATTTCACCTGTGTGATGGTATTACTAAACTGTAATAAATATTCTCCATGAAATCGTAGTTTTTATTCAATCCCTAGGTCAAAATAAGTTATGAGAATGAACATAAAAGTGACATTACAATTGTAGAAATGAGCAGATTACTATAAAATTGACAAAAAAATTGGGTTCCATTCGCAGATTTAAGCTAATGCAACTCTTAAAACTTTTGAGCAATGAAACCATTTGTAAATTGATGGAAGTTTGTACAACCAACTTAAGATATAAAGGCAATGAGACCTTAGCCAGTGGACAAAGATGAACATCCACAGTGCTTGTGCCACTGGAAATGTGGGATGAGGATGAGGATACAGAGCAATGGCGGTGACGGCGAATGGCTGTCCCGGCCGGGCCAGATGCTTCCCTCTGAGTGGGGGAGGAAGCAAGGGTGGAGTTGCTTGGGATAGGGATTCTTGATGAGCCCCTGCGAGCTGGCAGAGTGGTGGTCCCTGTGGTGATGTCCGACCTTGGGGGTGACTCTCGGGTCCATCCATCATCCTCCTTCTACAAAATTGATGACGAAAAAGTAATATTCAACAATGTGAGGCAAACATGCACTTTGCTTCATTTTCTTTGGTCTTTAAAATAGATAATCTCTGTCACCAAATGAGCAAGACTGCAATTTTCCTGCCGTGCAATTATTCTTATCTGATACTTTAAGGAAATTTACTCTTAAATGACGATGAGGAACATAAATATTGCCCTTGAGTAATATGGACACCCTTTTAACAAACCAATCATTTTTAAGCAAATACATTAATTTATTTATTAGTGACAACTAGTATAAAAATTTGGAGAAAATTCTTACACAATCAACTAATAATTCCATTCATACATAGTCAACTGATACCAAAATCAAGTAGTAGCGGTAATGTTTAGGGTGTGTCGGTCATTTTGCACCACTGTCACATGGTTTGTAACCTCAAAACCCTTATAAGAGATAGATAAATAAATACAACCAATAGCACTGCTATAGTTTTCTCATTAGGCCAGTTTCCTTTAAAAAGTTTAAAACTTGTTTAAAAAGTTATGGTCATCCTCTAAAATATTACACAAATCATCCCTTATTTTAAAGTATCTCATACGCTCCGGTATTTGTCACACTGGGTCAAGATATGAGTTACCATCAGGGACAGGTCCCATTGAATTGAATGTGTCTCATATAAAATTAAAAGCAGAACTTAGCAGGAAATTTGATTTGTACAATGTACACCAGTAATGATTTCTACAACATGACACTTGCCAAGCTGTAATTCCTCTCATTCTGATTTCCTCTCCTCAACACATTTTACATAAGCTAGTGATGGGACAAATACTTTATCAATGCAGGAATTTTTCAATGGAAAAACAGTTTTTATGGCAAATAAGCAATTTTTGAATGTTATTACTTTGTTTTATTTTTAAATGCAAAAGCAGAGATCCGAAATTCTTATATTCTACTACCAATGGCCAATATACTCTGATATATTTGGCTTAATTCTTCTGACTCTCTCCTCCTCCGCTGGCTTTCTTGGGTCAACATAGGAGCAGAGGGTCAGAAGAATCTCCTTGGGTGCCTTCTCAGAAGGGTTGGGATAACTATGAAACCTGAATTCATGCGAGATTTGCACTTCACTTCTCTGACATACTTAAAATAAAAACCTGCGGCATGTGGTACATGGGTTCATACAGCTTTTTTTTAAACCTCTGCAGTAGACAATATTTCAATAGTGGAAATATTGAAACTTAGCATTAATTTTCATTTGTTCAACTGCTATAAGCTATTGATAAAAATGGCATATTCTAAAACAGTACATGAATTATTTAAGGGCTAAAAGAGGTAAATTTCTTACACATGGTCATGGAAAAAATACAGCAGAGAATATTCACTTACGGCTTGATCCAAAGTATACTGAATGCCTTTAACCCATACACCAAAAGGTAAGGTTTCCTCTGTCGGCACTTTTTTACTACAACCCTTTGAAGATCTAGGAGGTTGTGATGGAACCAGAGGGAGGACAGTGTTGCTCAAACATTCACACAGTGGGCACAAAAACTCCTTATTTTCCACATCAAAACTAGCAGGCTGCCGAAGCCTAGAAGTAGGATAAACATCACAAGATCAATAACACTCACACATGGGTAGTAAAAAAACCAATATTGGTATTGAGAAGTTTGGATCAAACAAACCACTTCAATTATAACTTTTACACACAATTACGAGGGTCATCCGGAAAGTAGTACCCGTTCGTGAAATAAAGACACAAAAGTAAATATTAACAAACATAAAAAATTTTATTTGAAAGAGGATACTTTAAACTACTTCTCAACATAATCTCCAAGCAAATTAAGGCATTTGTCATAACGTGTGACAAGTTTCTGTATTCCTGCTGCATAGTCCTTCGCCGCCAGCTCATTGAGATACAGGGTCACTCCTCCTTTAAGTTCTTCATCGCTGTCAAATCTTTTTCCTGCCAAAAAGTCTTTAAGCTTTGTAAAGAGATGAAAATCTGAAGGGGCCAAGTCCGGGCTGTACGGTGGATGGTCGAAAGTTTCCCATTTGAATTGCTGCAAAAGTTTTTGTGTTATCCCAGCTGCATGAGGCCTGGCATTGTCATGAACGAGAATGACACCAGTAGACAATAGACCTCGCCGCCGATTTTGTATTGCCCGCCGTAATTTCTTTAATGTTTCACAATACACATTGGCATTAATAGTGTCTCCACGGGCCATAAAATCAATAAGCAATACACCTCGTCGATCCCAGAAAATGGTTGCCATGAGTTTCCTGGTGGGCAGAACTGTCTTGAATTTTTTTGGTTTGTTTGGTGAATGAGCATGATGCCAGTCCATTGACTGTCGTTTACTCTCAGGTGATGCATAACAAACCCATGTTTCGTCACCAGTAATTATGCGAGTCAAGAAAGAGTCTCCTTCATCAGAATAACGTCCCAAAAACGTCAGTGCTGCAGCCATACGCTTGGTTTTGTGCTCATCTGTAAGCATGCGAGGGACCCATCTTGCACAAATTTTTGCATAATGCAGATGGTGTTTAACAATTTCATGAACAATTGTTCGAGAAACATTGGGAAAATGCTCACAGATGTCATCAATTGTGACGCGCCGATCGTTCCTCACGAATTCGTCAACTGAGCTCACCAGTTGGTCTGTAATGACAGACGGTCTCCCCGAACGCTCATCGTCGTGTGTGTTCCCCCTCCCCATGTTGAAGTTGCGACACCACCGCCGAACAGACGACTCGTCCATTACATTGTCTCCATACACCTCCTTTAATTGGCGATGAATATCACATGGGCGAACGTTTCTTGCATTGAGGAATTTAATCACTGCCCTCACTTCACAACTGGCGGCGTTCTCAATTTTTTTAAACATTGTAAACAATCACAGAAACAACACAGGCAATGCTAGCGTCACGTAACTTGGCTCAGAGAAGGCAGACAAGCCACTGAAGCTATCTGACCTCGTCCAGCGGCTACTCGCGTCGTCAGCACTTCATGCGGCACGAACGGGTACTACTTTCCGGATGACCCTCGTATGTAATATGAATGAATAATAAACCGTAATAAGATATGCCTTTGAGACTATTTCTTCATATCTTCTTTCAGAACCACAAAGAAAACTTTTAATACCTCTGAGTAATGCAAAATAGTACAGTCAACTATAATATGCTGCCATAATTTTTAGTTCAGAAAAGGAAAGTGCTTAGGAGAAATTAAGCTTTGGCACCATCAATTTTTTTCTAAGTCATTGAAAGGGCTGAGGCAGAATCAGTTGCTGAAACATTAACTGGAACATGTATTTACACAAGATGTCAATTAAACAAGTATTCATGAATTATAATAAATGTGTTTAGTTGGCATGTGAGTTTGTAACTGCTGTCCACAGGTTCACTGTTGAATAAGATAAAATTCAAATGATTGGTCAATTATTTTACATCCCACATTGAAAAAATATATCAACAGTCCCCAGATTTGTGAGGTCAACCCATCATAAATGTTCAGAAGCCAAAATCAAATCAGTCATTTAGAACTGATATAAATAAAATTAATAGTCCCAATAGATTGGAGAATTCAAGCTCTTTTCCTGATTCTTCAAATCTCCGCATAAACCCAGACTAGTAGACACCTTGCATTATTAAAACTAATGAAAGGCATATTTTAAACTGTAAATAAAGGAAAATGACACATTTACAGAGTAGCAACTAAGAATGGCAACAGCTATTAAATATTACCTTATCACTGAATACCAAATGACAAAAGTGAGTCAAAATAATTTTGATAAAATATAACTCGACTTTTGGTACCTGTGAGGTCTCCTGTTTTCCCTTTGCAAAACACTGTCATAGTATTTCTGCCAGCAGTCTGCATGCATGACATGACCACAAGTGGATGTATGGGGTGCAGGACCAAGGTTCCATCCAAGGCAGAGGCCACCAACATCCACTTCCTCTGCCGCTTCTTCAACATTCATACTGCTTTCCTGGCTGTCATCCTTTGAAGTTCTTTAATAATAAAAAAACATAGGTAAAACATAACATCCCTGCTTTTCATTATTATAACAATTTTATATAATTACAAGTGGAGTTGCATTTATTACTAGCAGTCCATAAAAAATCAATTGAATTACACTTGATTTCGGCACTGCACTGAGAAATTATCTGTAATGTCACAAATTTTCATTTTCTTATAAATTTGGTTTGAAGGTTTAAGTACTCAATAATCAATGATTGTAGCTTTGCTTAATAATTAAAATGTTCTAAGGTGCCTCCTAATTACATTAAGAAATAGATGTGATCTCAGATTATTAAAATCACAATATTATGCTTTGCCGTGGAGAAGTTTTCTCATTCAAGGAGTTCAGCATTACTCAAATTTTTCAAAGCAATCAATGCTAAATTCTAATATGAGCCACCATTAAAACATTTAATGCTGCACTCTTTGGCATAAAACAGCTTACTCTGAAATGATCTTTTTAAATGCTTCTTTACAGGGATGGTAAGTGAAGGAGTGAGGGCAGGTTGAGAAATGAATCCTGAAAGTCACACATATATGAAGTGCATTAGACAAATAAGTAATGCAACTAAGGCATACCTTATCAGTGTAAATGTCACTTTTTGAAAATTTCACCTTGATTGTAATTTTAGAGCATATATGAAATTAATTTTGCTTCCACCATGATCAACTTTCCAAACTTTGATTTTTACAAAAAACTCTAAAATTTATTTAAAATATGAAATTATCAATTGCAGAAAGCACTGCTTATCTTTGGAGAAAACTATTTTTGAGTCATAATATGAGTTCTGAGAAACATTATCAAACTAAGAATTAGGCAATTACATTACGTGAATTACCTCGCTTCTTTATTTTCTCCATTATTATCCTTCCCTCCAGATCTCTCTAAATTACTTTTTTGTTTAACCCAAATATAAGATGAGGCTGGTGTACTACTACTTGAATTGGCTAAACTCAAACTTTTGTTTGATTTCATGCCTATCAGCTCAGAAAGAGATTTTGGAACACGGTCCCTTTCCAAGCACAGAACAGTAGAGCGCTGAACAAATGCAGAAAGAACCAATGCATGCTTGCTTCCCCTGACTACATCCTCTTCTTCTTGGCACAGAATGCAAGTATATCTAGAAATACATAGAATAGTTTGATTAGAAAAGGAATAGGAAAAAACAATAAACCAAAAACTATTAAAAATGTTAAACATTCCATTCAATTTTGATAAAAGAGAAAAACATAACCCTAGTTTGCTTTAATGATAGAAATAAAAACATAACTAATAACCTTTGACTCTCATAAAGGATTACTTACCAAGAAGGCCAGACATACGTGACAAAATGTTATGTCTTCATTCCAACCAATTAAACTAACATATAGTCAGTGTATTTGTAAGTCATCACCTGTATCCACTAATGTTGTCATGATTTAATAGAAGAATGGCATTACACAGTATATGAAACAATGAGTACGAATGGCTTGCTCTGTTCCCATAATGCCCCAAAACAGTTTTAAATATTGGAAACTGTATTTCATCAATTTACTTGCCTTTAAATTATTATAGTGTTGTAAAAATGTGGAAAACTTACAATTCTCTTAAGCATTTTTTTGAAGATAGGATCAAGAATTTATTTACAGTAAGAGCCTATACAATTTTTACAATTATCTTTTAGTTTTGAAACTTAAAAAATTATGAAGAGAGTATACAAAACTTTGCAGGAATTGGAACTACTGATAGCTATAGCTGCTATATGCAGCTATAATGCAGTTGACTACTGCTCCAGCTGGTTGGCAATGTATAGAATATGGAAATAGAGGATATTGTCTACAGACAAAAAATTCCACGTTATTTTCTTACACAACCTAATTACTTTCAAATTTGGAGCGACAATGAATTTTTTGTTAGGTTTAGATTAAAGAAGACCACTGTTCACTCATTATTACAAATGGTTGTGGAGAGAATTCAGTTCCAAACTAACAGATCTTTAGATTATTTTTTATTGTTAGGTAAAACATTTTCTTTAGCTATATCCAAAACATAATTTACTTTTTAGCCATATGGCTATCCATTTCTTTAAAAGTAGCCATGGCTACAATTAATCAATCATAGGCTTACTTTAAGATTTTATGCCACTAGGTTAGCAAGAATTGGAGGCTTTGGTGTAGTACACAAATCAATGGTACATTGAGTTATCAAAAAGTTACCTGGACTATTGCATCCCTAAGTAGACATAAAAATGCTGCAAACAGACCTTGAAATAAGGAAAGCTATAGAAGAATTACATGCTATTGCAAGCTTTCCTTACTTCATGGGTGGCCTTGGGTGTACATATCAGGGAAGATAAATTGCCAATGGAGTTTAAACTCTCCTTCTAATTTCCAATGTTGCAAATTTATGAGCAAAAATATTGTTCTACATCTAGCACTTAAATTTCATTCCACTGGGTAAAGAAAATAATTTTTAATATCTATTTCTTCAGGAGTGACTTCATGTGTACATAATAGTTAGAAGGTGAGGATGCAACAATACTCGTTGCCCATACATTTTGGAGCAGTAGTTTTAAATAGAGAAAGCAAGCTGTGAAAGCAATGGTGAACTGGTGTTTACACCAAAACTAATGTTAGAATTGTAAGAATTAAGAAAATGACATCTATGTATGCAAGAGTTTCAATAATGCTGCTTAAATGCGAATAGTGCTTAAAAAACTAGAATCTGACTTTAAAATGTGCATTACATGGTGTGGTCTCTTATACCCTATTTTGGTTATTTTATGTGCCTACCTTAACTTTTTTCAACCAAATATAGTGAAAATCTTTCTACCTAACTATTCATTGCTCTAAACAAGAGTATGGTATGAATAATCACCTTCAAATGCAATGTTTACACGAACATTGAATTTCTTAAGTTAACCTTTTACAAATGCACCAAATATATAGGTATTTGAGGTAACACATGATATTGATGCACTGATAGTGGTAAATTGTAACAAAAATAAGATGATTTAAATATGACCTATTTTCTACTCTGTCCATGGAATAGCATTTTTGTTGAAAAGGAAGTTATTTCCAATAGTATGTAGATTATTGTCACACGGTGCAGAAGACATATTTTATTCTCTTCATAGGTAATCTACCAGTTAAATTAGGCTTTGGATGGACCTAACGACCAAATAAATATTTTGTTATTCCTAACAAAATTCAATCCAGCAACATACTCTACATCAGGTCCCTCTTCATCTCTGTGTACTTCCTTCCTCCCTTCATCCCGTCCAACATCCCTATCCTGTTCCTGCCCTTTCCTCGTTTGCCTAACATTCTCCCCTCTGTTACAGTCTTCAACATCCCACTGCTGCTCAATATGCCTTTCATCCATTTTTCCTGCCTCCATAGGACTTCTCCCAACAAACCCCTCTCCTCGCCCACCATCCCCAGTACTTCCTCATTTGTTTTCCTTACGGTCCATCCTGCTTCAGTGAAAATGCTTCTGCACCGAACATAACTAGCTCCAGAACAAAGTTCAAGAAACTGGGTTAAACGAACCTTTCCTTCACATCCTTACTCAACATCCCTGTCATCTATTACCTCCTCCTTAGAAATCTTCTTTGCCTAACACAATTCTTCTCCTTATGCCTTACTACTTGGTTTTACCATTTTGGTTCAAAACACTTTCGAGATATGTAAACTTTCTCTTTTAGCCTTTCTCTCTAGAAAACCACATAACCTTTATTTTATTTACATTTGCTCTCATCCCATATCTATCACGCTGAACCTCCAATTCACTCAGCAATGCTTGCAACCCCTTGGCTGACTGAGAAACTAAAGCGTGGTCATCAACAAACCCGATTTTATGAATTTTTCGCAGCCTTTTATTCCTAACTCCAGTTCTTCCCATGCCTTGGTAATCATTTCCTCCACATATACATGGAACAGAACCGGTGATAATGGACAACCCTGCCTTACACCTCTTCCTAAAACTGCCCATTCAGACTATCCATTTCCCACTCGCACCTGAGCAGTCTAAGACATGTACATGTTGTGGATCAGTCTCCTGTCCCTTCAATCCGATGTTAAGCTAAGAACCCCTTGGTGCCTTTCATTAAGAGCAGGCTAATGCTGATGCCCTCCACCCTTCACCTTGTCCATCCCTAATGGTCCAAATGACCTTAGCTGTCGGTCACCTCCTGTAAATACTACTACTACTACTATGAATAAAAGTGAATATGACTAGAGAATAATAATATTAAATGTACAAGTAAATTAATATTTGCATTCAAATGATGGATTAGATTGAAATTAGGAACAACAACAGCATTCGAAATGTATTTACTGTAACCGATCTACACCCAATTGTAACAACAACTTCCCATGTAAGCTCTTGGGTGATTCAGACTTCACTAATGGAAAATTAGACTTTTTTGGCTGTAAATATGACACACTGAACTTCCAACTGATCAACAAATCATCATGCATTTGCATGATGACTTGCTATCTTATAAATAATCAAAAGAATACATCTCAGAGTGCAGTTCTTGCAGATAAGGACTTCTGAATTTCTTTGTATTATTACCAAATCTGCTATAGCAGTGATAAATGACAAGTATCGGTGATTTTAATCCCAAAATATTTCAAACTAAACCAAAAAAAAACCAATTACAGATGAACATTGCATCGATGTCACAACATGACGTGAACCTTAAAAATTAAATGTAGTGTCCTCAGCTCATTTAACAATGCATTCAAGTATCTCCTACTTTTAGACTTCAATCTATTTTAAGATGACAAAAAACTATAAATGAAAAATGTGAATATTTTAGTCAATTCCTTACCGCTTTTGAAACCCTACAGGTGGGGTCTGTCGAGGACCAAAAGCAATAGGATCGCCGACATGAGAAGTTTCACTTTCTTCGACCAATTCAATATCTGCATCTACACCACTATTTTCCACATCTGGAACTGAAAGGGTCCGTTGTATTAATACTTATGTTCATATATTTTACTGTAGTATGTGCTGTAAAGGACTGTTTAATTCAAGCTTTTGTATAAAGGTATATTGACCCTGGATTCTTGAACGCAAGGCATTACAGGTCATTATTCAGCATAAAATGCATATCCTGAGCTCAAATACAAGCACAAAATAAGAGAATAAGTTAACTTCTAGATGAAACATGAAAATGAAGCAACATTTGTGCAAGAAAAAAACAAATAGATATATTTCTAAATATATGAATCTTTTCTAGAAAAGTATTAAATTCAATAAATGCGAGAAAAGCATAAACAAATTAAATTTATGAACCTAAATTATCAAAGAATTATCTATTTATCCTACTTCCAGACATGGAATTTTCGACCCAAAAAAGATGCGAGTTGGCAATGAGCTGAAAGAACATTTCATTTACCTCAAAGTGCAAGACATTTCTTGGTTATATTGAACATATATGAAAAATGATACTTTGCAAAACTTAATTGTAGTTGCCAGGAAATTACAGGTCACAGGATAAGTCTTTCACCATTGCAAACATTTGTAAATTCCAATTTTGCTCCTGACATGAGCTTAACAAATTTTAATGTCATTATCTGTAGACACATTGAAACAAGAAGAGGATTTAGCTGTTACATGGACATAACTTACTTGTGGCCTCAAAGAGTTGGGCATTCTCTTTCAAGAAACTTCTCTGCATTGCCATCATCTGCTCCATAACTTTAGCACGTTTCATTGCTGCCATTTTGGTTCTCCTTTCTTTTTCCTGCTAATTATCAACGTGTACACTCACAAGGAAAAAATAAACATATAGAATCAAATACAACTTCCAAAGAGAAGTGCCTGTTGAGGCAAACTCTGACCATGGTCAATAACTAGATTCACACACACCTTGGATGCTTCATCTTTACCCTCTCTCCTTTTAAGGACCTCACGGCTTGACTCAGATCCCTCGGCCTGAGGCTCTCGGCCAGATGGCTCACCACCTACGGGTGATGATGCATTTCGCAAGGCAGCAACCTGCATCAAATAATCAGTTACATCTTCAAGAAATGTATCAGAGTACAGTTAAAAAAAACTGAAACTGACAAAAACTGACACTGACAAAAGCTGACAAGGGAGCATGGTTGATCAAACAATCATACCAGTTATTTTATTTGCATCAGACACTGGCACTGGTCAATTTAATTGACATCATAAGACAAAAACTCTTAAATCTAAGTTAGAAAAATTGTCAGCTCATCTCTCCAAATTTTAATGTAAAAAGACATTTATTAAGAAAACATTACAGAAATGATAAAAAAATTGGATGTTATTGACACAGTACAATCATAATTTCCTAGACGACAATTTGACAAATTAAAACCAAGATTGTGTAGTAAAATGACTAAAAATGAATTTTGTTCATACCTCATGTTGGTCCTATTCTGAAGAAAATCCACTTATTTACACCAAGTACTATGTTATTTACAGAATTATTGGTTTAATTTTTAAGACAAATGGTAAAGTCCAAGTAAAGAAGAGGTATCTTTTGAAACAATAACTCTAATGCTATATTACACTATGTTTGTATATGTTAGTGTATTCCTAATCCATTTATGTATATGTATGTGTGTGTATATATATATATATTTTTTCTTTTCCTTTACATTCGATGTTAAAATTTGTGTCTGTCTATATGTATTTATGTGTATGAATGCATGTATTTTATAAATGTTATACCTTGTATAATATGTATATGACAATGGGTTAAATGGAAGAAGGGACCATTAGGTCTCAATTTCGCCCAAATAAAGTCACCATTTCAGAGAGTAAAAATCATTCGCCTTGACCGGGATCCCGGTCAAGGCGAATGATTTTTACTCTCTGAAATGGTTGCATTATAATGCACACATAGCGGGTGACTCCGTTAAAGTTACTATTACAGTTTCTTGAAATTTTTTTCAAATAAAGTCCTTTATCTATCTATCTACACTAATTGTGAAAACCCTTTTTCTTGTACATTGACTTGAAGAGAATTTGTATAGCAGAAAACCACAATTATTTTCCTATTCTTTTTTTGACATACATGATCTAATTTCCAGATTGCAGAATCTGCAGCAATGACATGACTGTACGAGAATCTATTTTTGGAATCATTTAAAAATTCAAGCTCCACACTTGTATTACCAGAACTTGTATTAATCCAAACATAACCCTCCTCTGTACTAATGTGATTCCAAATCTAAACAATATTCTGTGTTAGGGACATGTTCTTAAAGTCACATTTAACCAACCACAGTTATCAACTCAAAGGTTGGTTTGATAGGCAAGGACAGAGCACACCTAACACCAAGTCCTATACACCATGTGAAATTCATCACATTATGGGGGATAATTTTCTTTTCCAGTGCTGGCCATGGTTTCCCAGAAAGATCTGCCCCCCCTCCCCCCCCCCCCCCCGAAAAAATCACACAGGTTGGGTTAAGCTAAAGGTGCCCGGAATGAACTGGGTCCTCAGGTCTGTGGTCCAATGCTCTGCCCCCTGGACTACCACATTCCCCTCAACCCAAATATATTCATCACAAGCTCTCTGCTCTTTCAAAATTATCATAGGTGTTATCACTCATCATGTAATTAAATTTAAGTATTATATGATCTGTATCTGCTTAAATAAGATGATGTACAGTTTTTGGTGCGACTCAGATCATTAGAGAAGACATCTATTTGTACTATTAGTATTCAAACAGTGGACCACTGAAATCCATCAATGGATTTTATGTGTATGTAACATTATTAGGTGCAAATTGTAATTATTCCATGTCAATACTAAAAGTGTGGAATGTCAATGAAAACTTTGTCCGCATATCTCATTTGGACCATAAGTTGTCAATTATTTATTTCCCTTTTCTACATCTGCATAATACCCTGCAAACTGCCGCAAGGGCGTGTGGCAGGGGGTGTTAGGTCAACACCCATAAAAGGGAAAAAAAAACCTCATTCAAAACCAACACATTAATGCAAACTTCTTTTGCATTGTTTGTAATGCTGCTAATCTTTCGTAGATGTAAATACCACATGTGAAATTATACTCTTTACAAGGCAATTCTTGGTCAAGAGATTAACTAAGAGTATTAGAGAAACACCAAATTAAACACAAGTTAATGAAAAAATTAAATTGGTTGATTTTTAACACTATTTCCCAGTTTGCTAATCTTTCTTCAACACTCATGACAGAAGTCCCAGTTTTCTCTCTTAGTGCCCGAATGTGAATTTGCTGAGACAGTATTTATGAGTGACTTTCGCTACAAAAGGCTAATAATGGGACAAAAACAGTACCTTACTGATATATAATAAGAAGCTGATGAATAATCTATGGCTTAAATTAAATTGCTTATAACAGAGGAAATGAACTTGTATACCTTTCAGCTCTATTCAAAACATTTGGAATGATTTCAAATGATAAACTAGGGAGCCTACACAGAAAAAAAGCAAGAACATGCAACATGCATAATTTTGAAACCATGCCTATTAAGTTCTACTTCAGTAAATAAAATGCATTTGATTTGTAGCTAAAGGGTTTCAACTATAAATTTACTGTAATTTTCAACAGATGAAAAATTACCTGATTAAATTTCCCAATTGTCCACAGCAACATATCTGTGTGCGCCTCAACTCTTGGACTTCCAACTAGCTTCTCAATAACTTTGGGTATTCCAACTCTCTCAGCTCTCTCTGTAAAGCAAAAGAATCCGGCAACAGCATCACCAACTTCTGCCATTGCATCTATTGCTCCATCTTCCCCGAGGGCACGCTTGGCCTCTGCTTCTTTGGCTCGCTTTCGGCTCCTCTCCTCCTCATGCAGGGCATAACCAATTAGATGAAGAGTTTTGTGAAGCTGAGCTTCGGAGAAGCTCCTTGCTCTGAGATCAGCTGATCTGAGAAAATTTAAAAGAACATAAAGTTCAAATTGTTTAGTTAACAAAAATGTGTAAAGTAATTGTAGTTCAAACATTGCATGTGTTCGGCTTTTATTAAATTACTAGAGAAAGCAGCAAAAATTCATTAATTTTATCTGCCTTCATTTAAGAGTGTTTAATTCTAAGCTTTAAGTAGTACCAGATAAGCGACACGAGACTTTGTGAGCTTGGTAATACAAATTACATTGAAGCCTTTATATGCTTTAATCCAATGTACAGGGTTCGTCTGGAAGATAAGTGTACTGATTTTTTCCCGCCGCTCCAGGTGCGCCCAGCACCGCTCTGACGGGCTGCGATTGGAGGGGGGTATGTTGGCAAGCGACGCTGAAAAAGGCAGTCGGCTCTGAGCTGTGGTGTAGTGAGGAGCTCTGTTAACGCGAACCTCCACGCTCGACCCTCGTCACGGAACGCGATGCCGAAGTTTTTGGAGCAGCGTTATTCCATCAAATTTGCGGTAAAGCTTGGGAAATCGTCTACCGAAACTGTCGATATGATTAACCAGGCTTATGGGGAGTTAGCCATGTCCAGAAACATGATCTTTCGGTGCCACAAGATGTGCGTGAAGGGCAGAGAAGAGGTCGACGACGAACCACGGCCTGGACGCCCATCAACGACACCCACCGACGAAAATGTGCGAAAAGTTCGTGATGTACTGAACTCTGATCGTCATCTTAGTGTTCGGATGATAGCAGAGCAGTGTAATGTGCCAAAAACAATGGTGCACGAGATTATTAGGGACCAATTACAGATGCGAAAAATTTGTGCAAAGTTGGTGCCGAAAGTGCTCAGAGATGATCTAAGACTCAAGCGTTTGGAAATCGCGACACAACTTGCGGATCACTGCAAAAATGATCCACATTTTTTAGAGAACGTCTAGAGACTTCTTTCTGTTCCCGAAGATAAAGAGAAGTTTGAAAGGAACGCGATACGGGACTTTGGACGCCGTCAAAGAGGCCATGACGACGTGTCTTCGAGAGGTTCCCGATGATGCCTTCGCGGGAGCGTTCCTGGAATGGGAACGCCGCTGGAACAAGTGTATCGACTCACAAGGGTCCTATTTTGAGGAATATTAGCTTAAGATATGTAAAAGTGTAATAAATTTTTTTTCCTGAGCTTAGTACACTTATTTTCCGGACGAACCCTGTATACCATTTCTTCGTGCTTCTAGAATTTATGTACGAACGCAATATAAACCTTTTATTTACACCCTGTATGATGTGTGCCTCCTAATAATCTCTTAATTTAATGACATACTGATACATCTTTCTGTTTTTACAACATGAATGGTATCATTAATATTCCACTTAAAAAGGTACTACAGCCAATACCTTAGTTCAAGATATTGCTTCATTTTGATATTGCTTTAAAAATTGACAGAAAAAAAAAACACATTCAAAATCAAGCAGCATCTGGATATTTTGCAAAAAGTAGCACTGTGGGCATGAGAAACTTGTTAGAAAGATGAATATTCCCATTTTGAAAGATTTATATAAATTTGCTAGCTAGTGAAAAATTGCAATTTTGGTTAGAAATAAAAACTTTATTTTCTCTTGCATAGTGTGCATTTTCAGTGATGATATTTCAAGATGTAGAACATTTGGCATGAATGGCAGTTGACCTTTAATATAGAATGTTTCATGGCACATAAGATTCACCCCGAGTTTTCAGGTCAGAATTCACTAATAATATTTTGAAAAGCAGAAAAGATCATATTATTTTCATGTTCATACTAAATACAAAGAAAATTGAAGTGTTACATTAAAAAATTAGCTACACGAACATCAATGTTTATTCATCACAGGATCCTGGAAATTTATCATCGTTGGGCCTTTCAGCTGCGTGTTTTTGGTGATTGTAACGTAATTCACGATTTAAAGTTTAAATGCAATATTGTACGGTTACCTTCCAGCTTACGGTTAAAATCCAATGAAGTTATTATCATTTTCACTTTTTATCCTTAGCTTCTGTTATTCCTGTTTATCAGGAGAGATGGAATGTATGCATGTATTAGAAGAGGTTTAACATCCCCATAAACTCAATATGCATGATGTTTTGCTGCAGCACTACATGTGAGATGTAACTAAACATACTACAGTTTAGATTAACAATTTATTTGGGTATTTTTTTTAAGAAGTACTTTCAACAAAACATTAAAACTCTGCTACTTGCTACTGACTCAACATGGTGATATTATTGACATTTGTAATAGCGGCAACCACTTTCTACACCTGATGCAGGAAAAAATAATTAATCGTAGTTATTTTTCCAGCAAATCAGCTTGGGCTTATAAGTGGAAATTACACTCTTGTACCCTTGGTCCATAAGATGTAAGCTGATTTTAAAGCACAATCTGGAGTAAAAGAAGTATGCCTTATGAGCCCAGAAATACAGTACATTTATTGTTTCCTATTTTTACTCTAGAAGTTATAATACAAATGTTTCATTGTATGAGTTTTGTATTTACTTTATACTTATTTTACATTTTATATTTACTTTTACATTGCACCCTTTTTCATCAATAAATTTCTGCTGTTTTCATTCTTTATTTTCTATAATGCTAGGAGATATTTGTAAAATGACTATAATACAATACCTCTGCAAAACAGTGGTCATGATATGGAGCATAAGATCACACTGAAGCAGGTTGGCGAGCATAGCAAAGGGAGGTGTGAGAGGAGGTGGTGGAGGTGGAGGGCAGCATTCCAATTGGCCCTGGGCCTTTCTTATTTTTCTCTGGACTTCTTCCGACTTGGACATTTCCTCCCGCGTATAATGGTAAAAGAAAACATCATACTCATTCTCCAATCCTATATGGTAGAAAAATGAAACAAAAACTAATCACAGGCAGAACACAGTTTCATCAGTATTATATGCTTTTGAAGGGAACACCATAAAATTTAGTATTGGCTCAATTACCACACTTTTACCAAAGCTAAGAGTTTGATTGCTTGATGCATTGATATTTCATGATGATGATGTTATATTAGTCAAGACAGTTGAAGCATTATGCAAGTGTAAGAGTTGAATAATTATTAAAATAATTGTTTGCATAAAAACAGGTGATTCACTAATTCATTCAAAAATTCTAATTGCAAACATTTTCAACCCAAAGAATTGGCCCTGTGAAAAAGTCCGACTACAGATTTCTGGAGTATCTCAAGGAAAAAAAAAGAAAATTGAATAGAAGTACATTTGTGGTAGAAGTGAATCAAGAAAGGGCTTTGAATACATCACCTGCAGTTACAGAGGTACTCTTGTATAAGAAAAGCTAATTTCTGATGTTGGCTCTGTTGCTCTGCCGACCATTTCCTCAACTTCTACAGATAATATGGCAATAGCATAATAGAATTTAATTACGTTTAATCAAAGAACAAAAATAAAACATATATTCATATCATTCTATTGAAGTTGCCTCCCATTTCAATGTTTTTCACTTTTGGAAAATTATTTTATTTTTAAGTATGTAAATTACGTAAAATAATTCCACCACTCTTGGCCATGGTGAAAAAATGGTTTATTTGATTTTGTAAACACATAAATAAATGTGTACACAGATATGGAGAGACATTTCTGATCACCTAAATGCTATAGACTTTAGCCTACTCTCAAAAGTTTTATCAACAATCCACTGAATGTGCCTCAATTACCTGGCAGAAGTTTATATACACCACGGTCTTGTGATCCAGGATTGGATCCACTACTCTCGGAATTGTTTTGGCCAGTTCTTGGTCGGAATATAGCAACTTCAGCGAGAACATCATCAAGACATGAAGTGGAGGGTACTGATGAGGGTGCACCACCATCCTCCAAGCGCAATGCCCGGCCTAGTTCCGAGTGTGCCATTGGCCGAACACACAGCTGCTGGACAACTTCTCTTCTCACAACTGACCTTGGTGTTACACCTTCACCTACACCAACCTGAAAGATGAATTTGAATCATTTGGATGAATGAATACAACCAGCATTCAATGCACACAAAGTTAAACAACATGGATTAAATGAAAGCTTGAATAAAAATGAAACATTGACACCACCCTATTCACATTAACCTGTCCTTTATCAAAATTAGAAATAAAGATCAAGAGAAGACAATAAATTAGGTATCAGAGTTAACTAAAAGAATAACTTTTTGTTATTGTTATTAACATGTCACCTTTTTATGAAGAGGCAAATATGTGTATTTACACAAAATAAGCATCAATTTTTAAATGGTGCATAAAGAAGGTAAACACAATATTCATCTCATTTAATGCAGCAGTCATGCCAATTGTATCATCAACTGCTGAATTATTACGTCTGACAAACTAAAAAATGTCATACCAATGAAAATCTCGGAAAGTTTATAAAAAATGCTATATTTATTATTTTAAACTGCTTCCATAGTGTGCCAATAATACACTCACAGTAAACAAAGGAAACTCTATTACCTCAGTCAATAATTACCCCAAAAATGTTACATAATCAATATTAAATACTATGAAATACCAATCACCATGAATTTAGAACTTGAAGTTAATCAATGAGTATTGTAGGAATTGCTACTGTTTACTGGTGGTCCTGTCAACTTGAACAATGGAGCTTCAAACTAATGGCTTAATAAATATCTGGCATGAAATAAATTGGAACAATTCATAGATTAGCAATGATAAATGAACAGCAATTAATTCAAAGGTTTTGGAAAATTAAAATCACATTTCATTCCATAAGTCTTGCATCCATACTTCAGACTTTATTTCAATATTGTTATTATTTTATGCATAAAATAAAATTGCAAAAAAAGACTAGTTCAAAATTCTTTTCATCAAGTAGTATTCTTCAGTATGTACAGTGTAAGCCAGTTATAACAAAAAAGATATTTAACAAGAAGCCAGGTAAATTATTTCCCAATAGTATACATATAAAATACATCAGTAATGATGTAGTAGAAGCATGGCACCCACAGCACCCATTCAATATTAAAAGCGATCAGCTTCTGCATAAACATAGTAAACCAAAAATTGCATCCTTATTTTATGGCCAAGCGCACGTAAGTTCAACCATCTCAGAATGCCGTTCATAATTTAAGGACAGATGTACATGTTTGGTGGCTCGCTTTTTTCTGCAGGACTACATTTCATTCAGTCCACAGAGCCATCATAACCCTTACAGGGATTATGATTCAAATTCTGGATATCATAGAATCTACCCGTTTCCATTAATAATGTGCACAGAGATCAACAGCTGGAAAATGTACTTAATACCATACACATCAACAGTATTAGTATGCTTCCTGACCATCAAAATGTTCTGATGGCCCTAACTTGGATTAAAAAAAACGTATGAAGTAAAGGCTGGGATCTGAGTGATTGAAACATTATGTTCTTTATTTATTTGCTAGTGTGAGCTCATTAGTTCCACAGTTTGTTTGCTTGTTAGTAACAATTTTCCAAATCTACTTAGAAAATGCAGATTATAGGTAGTTTTCCATGGGAAATATGACTAATAATATGGAACAAAAACAAATTTCATTCCCAAGTTTTCAAACATATATATTTTTTAAAGTAAAAAATTAATGTTAAAAATGACAAAATTAAAAAAATGTGGAACCTTTGAATCAATAGATTAAATATCATCTCATTCCAAAGATGTGATGCATAATCTCTAGCGAATGGGGCACTGTATTCATGATACCAAAATAGGGTAGACACTAATATCAACTGCCAAAAATTGATACAAGTTTTATTAAAATATGTCAATACATCCTATGGATCACCTTCAAAGTCAAAATAAAGTATGATTAATTATTATGCATAGCTCCCCAGTTGATATCCTTACACCTATGTCATTAAGGTCCAACATCAGTTACTATAATATCCTAAAAAGTTAAAGGAATCAGCTAATGTATGATTATTCACCATTGGCAATAAAGAGCATTTGATACAGCAAGTGAAGGGAACATGAGGTCTCATTATATCAAACTTCCACTCTATGTATATAGATCTCAAAATTTAATGTGAACACTGTCAAAATGCACACTTACTGTCCATCTCTCTCCACAAATATTCACTAGAAGTCCTAACATCTCCTCCACCAAAGATATAGTTTGACGAGTACTGTCTTCCTCAGGGTTCTACAAGATAAAAACAAAATAACATAAACACAATAGCAAATATATGAAATACTGGCAGTCCTAGTTACATGCATGACATATTCGGAGAGCACCTTTAGGTCCAATTTGATTGCAACTCAAAACCCTAGTAAGTAACACACTTTCTGGTAACAGTAATAAGAAATACTATAGTGACTCACGTTCGAAAATAAATAAGACTCTTAGGGTGATCTCAAACACACCAAATTAAATAAAATGCTTGAGATAAAAGGGAAAAACTACCATAGGAACAATTACCCTAGCATTGGTCTGATTCTGAGCCAATGAGCTTTTTACTAAATACAAGTTTAAATAAGTCAATTAGAGAAAAATTATTTATATAATTTTATTAAGAAGATAATTTAAAAATTATCCTTATGGATAGATTTGGGGGCATTTTGCAATTAAAGTGCCATAAGTCATATGGCTCATAACCTGGGTACCATGAGTTATCATTGAAGAATAAGACATTCAATAATGGAGTAATGAATATATTTGCTGAATAGAGATTTTATTGAGATATTGAGAAACTATGCTTTTATCGGGAATCAAGATAAGTTACATAGATCCATACGTCACCTTCAAATATTATATTATAATACTGCCCTGTGGTCAATATTATAAAATCACCGGCATACTAACCCTGAATGACATAGTTTCAAATTCCGGACTAGCCCATGACACAAGGTTAAAACGATTAAGGAGGTGGATGATGAATTCATTGCTCTCGAGAAGAGATGCTGCCATTTGAAGGAGCACAATATCCCGATCCAACATCTCAGAGCGGCATTTCACATTGTGGTAAAAGTAAAGCTGGTTTAACAGAGCATAGCCATTTCGTCTCCACATACCGGCATGCACCTGGAAATGTATAAAATGCATATTAGTAAATTACCTCACACAAAAACATTACAGCACTCACTGATGATCAACTTCCATATAATATAATAGGCCTTACGGGCACAAAAGGATTAAGTAAGAGTAAAATCAACATATCATTTTTAATAGAGGACTGATTGAAGTTATAAGACTCTGCAGAAACATATATTTATATATTTCTATCATGAAATAAACATAATTTAACTTGCATAAATTAATCTTGTGCATCTGAAAATTTTAACTTAATCCTAAAATTATACTTATAATTGCAACAAATTCAGAGTGTAAAAATCATTCGCCTTGACCAGGATTGATTTTTACCCTCTGAAATTGTTGCAATGGAACGCATGTTAGTGGATGACTTTGTTAAAAGTTACTGTTGCAGCATCTCCCGCAGTTTCTTGAAATACAAATAATTGGTAACTATTTATATGTTTAACTTAGATAAGTGGAGGGACTTGTGGATATAATATAGAAAAGTGGAGCTTGGGGTTTGAAAGATGGTTTGAGTTTGATAAATTTCTTCAAGGAATAGAAAATGCACTTCTACCACATGATTAGAGCTCATCACATGGCAAGCATGAGACAGCACGCTGATATTTTACATTTTATTATTGTAAGTAACATTGTGATTAAGTGCAACAATTTCGGAGTGTAATAATCATTTGCCTTGACTGGGATCATGGTCAAGCCAAATGATTTTGCACTCTGAAATTGTTGCATTGAAATGGATATTAGCGGATGAGTTTGTTAAAAGTTACTGTTGTGGCATCTCCCACCGATTCTTGGAATATCTCGATTAATTACAGAAGAAAATGTTCTTGCTTGCAATAAATGCAAGGATGAAATATTTAACCACAAAAATGTTCTTGGTTGGTAATATTTCAAAAGAAATAAAAAAAAATTTAAATTGCAGGGTATAGAATATTTCCTAATTGCCGCAAAGCACCTACCTATTCATGCTCAGTGTAACACCAGTGTTCCACGATGTTCTGCCCGACAGCAATTAAAACTTTGACTTTATCGGTAATGCTCAAAGATTTTATTCCCTATTGTACCTTTCCCATGTACGGGAGGCCGTACAGTAAGGCTCATCCCTTAAAGAGCAAAAACTTACGCTATATTTTTAGGACATTTTCATTCCAAAATATGTGATAAAATGTTGACGGTTTAACATACGCAGATGGCATGATTTGTGCATGGTTGCTGACATTGGAGTGTGACCCAAAATAAAACAATAGGTGCTTTGAGTTAAATCCATCGGAGGGTGAAATACAGGTACATACACTGAGAGTGGAAATTGAAACTAAGTGCACTATTGATATCTTAACATGCACTGATTGCATTTGCATTAACAGCTGAACATTATAGAAACCCCAAATTGGTAATTTCCTGAATGATCAGTTTTCCCAAAAATGATACAGCAATGAACATCAATAAAACCTATTCTGAATGTCCACTACACACAAATAGGCAAAGCCAGAGAAAGTTTTGTTTTGGCATCCTGTTAGAAAAGGCCGGCTGATATTGACCAAAGAGGTGTTTTTGACACTTGAGGGGGAGGAGAGATTTTTCATGGAAAATTCCTCCATGAAAGACAGTCATTTATCAATTTTTTTAAATTTTCATACTCAAATGTAAAGTCACTTTAGGCTAGATGTGTTTTTCTGCCAATGGCAAAAATTAATTCTCTTCAACTCGGAGCAAAATTCATGGGCTTTGAAATACAGAATGAATTTTGCTCGTAACATACAAAGAATCACATTCTAATTCTAAAACCTTCAGATATATCAACATTTGAATTATAAATTTTCTAATTACCAAAAGTCTGACTTTATTTAGTTTTGAAAGACATAAAACTAATGACAATTTGCACATTTGTAATAAGAATGGTAGGAGATTCTCTTGAGCTGATAAAGGTAATGGAATATGCACTCACATAGGTGGAATTGGATAGTGAAATATGAAAAATAGAGCATTTTCAGATGATTTTATTTTATTACTTATGATTTTTATCACATTTAGCACACAATTAGTAATGGAGGCTAGGTGTCTGGTATCTTAAAGTTTAAAATTATTGTATTATTCATTGAGAAATGTGGTGAGCTGAGCTACCAGTTCATAATAACTTGAATGAAGCCATCCTTTGTAAAGAAGGATGGTGAGTTACTTTTTAAGCAACTGCTCATGTTAGCCTTATCTCTGAAAATTTCAAAAAAGCAACACTAGAAAATCAAAAATTCACATGGCTCCCTTCACTGAAAACTCAAGGAACAAATGTTATGAATTACATGCACAATTATGTAGGATACTATATCAAATAATCACTCAGCTCTGTTAACATTTTTTCCTGTGTAACACTTTTGTTCAGTGGTTGGATAAAATTGGCTCAGTATATTGTGGTGACCATGATTTCAAATAAGAAAGCTTTTACTTGGAGGGTGTGTAGTAGAATAGAAAAAAATATTAGATATTGGTTTACCTGAGCTATCATAACTTGGCAACATAAAACAGGTTCCATAATTTCCACTGGAGTAGGTTTTGAATGAAGGACAAATCTCTGAAATAGGAACATACAATTAAAATTTAACCTTGGCAATCAAATTACATATCATATGGATGACAAAAACGACAACTACTAATAATAAATATCTAGAACTGGCACAATAAACATTACTAATGAATAAAAAGGATTTTTAGTTGTGCTTTAATATTCATTTCACATTTAAGATTTTTCTTCCACATTTTCATTTGTTTTGACTGCACCAACAATATTTTCTTGGAACACATGAAATACCAAAAGTTAAAAAGTGCCGTAGATTTTGAGAATAGACCAAAAAAAGTTTTTTCAGCCCAAAATATTGATTGAAATCCTTGACTTGAGTATAAGAAAATGAAACTGCTATAGCCATAATTCCAGTGAGAACCCTCTTCTGTGAGTGATCATGAAGGAGAATCTCAACACAGTTCAAAAAGGAGAATGGCCCACCTTAATAGAAGAATGAGTAGCAGATGGAATATAAACGAGTAGTGAAATGACTATTGGGTAGAGGGAAAGACTAGAGAAATTAGATGATATTTCCATCTGCTCTAAAAATATTAGTTGTACAGTTATTATCAGTTAGGTCAATGGAAGGAAGACTTAACTCTCCGGTGATTCATGCCCACAATAAGACATTCATTTTTATATTTTTTTTGCCTGTTGTAGCATTTTACCAAGTATTTGTAGCAGCAAATGGGGGTTTAAAAATTTTATCACAAACTTACCAGTAAAAGTTGCTTTGTGTTTCAATGAATGGGTGAAACAACATTGCAAATTTAGCATATGAATAGGGAATCCCAGGAAATACATATTTTTAAAGTTATATAATAGTAACCCAGATGTTTTGAAGTTCAATATTTTTGTTCCAATGAATTTTGGAACAAGTTCAGACTTCATTTTCATACACCACCTCTAACTTCATTGATCAAATTTCAGCATGACCACTGATTTGAATGTCAACACAGATATAGTTTGATGGTACATAAGGAAACATGTACAAAGAAAAGGATTCAAACCCGAGCTATCCAAAGACTAACCAGTGCTCTTCCCACAAGGGTACTACTAGAGATAATAACAATGATAAATAATTATAAGATCAAATACTTTAATGCAATAAATGCTGTTGATTTAATTATTTTGCATTAGTCCAAAAACCATACTTGGGCCTTTACATCAGACTATGAACTTTTTCAGAATGAAAATGAATGATATTTCAGCACAAATACATAATGTGATGGCAATTAAAGGTTACTAGGAGTAACAGTTCAATTGGTAACAATGACTTTGCATCATTTTCTACTAAGATAGTATCATTACATAGATCACTTTCCACAAAATATTGTTACCATCAGGGGGGGGGGGCAAGAACCGATGGTGACAAGCTGCTATAACTGGGCAGTGTAATAGAAAGATGGTGTAAATGTACTAAGTCATTGTTACAAAATATTCATCATTTCTACCACTTGACTTCCAAGCCTATTGATCTTATATCTTTAGAGCTACTAGCTAATAATTTTAACTCCATAGAAAGATAATCACTCACATCAGGATGGAATTCTGGGCTATCGAAAGAGAGCCCATGTTTGTGGAGATGAAGGTGGAGGCCAGCCAGAAGCCTGGAGAGAGGAAGGTGAACAGAAACGGGCTTTGAAGCTACATCATATTTGATGCAGGCAGCCGAATGCTCACCAACTTCAACAGCCTCACCAACCATAACCCCTCCCTTGGTGTCCCCATCTCCCATCTGGCTTCCTCCCACATTTTGAGATTCTTGAAGTTTCTTTAGTGTTGCTCTGTAAGGGATGAAAATATAATAAAAATACACAACCATTCATTGAAAAATTATATTTTAAAATGATTAAAATTATGCATACAGCAGTTCAGACAAATCCATTGGAACCTGTTTGAAATCAATTCAATTCCTCATAAAAAAATAATGTAAAAAGAAGTAACTAAAACTTATCAACCTAACCTGTATGCCTTTATCAGTACAACTCGGTCAGTTGAACACCAATCAATGAATAGAGCCACAGCATGAGCCAGTATCAGGTGAAGATTAAAGGCAGATTCCCAGTCAGGCTCATACTCCATATGCTGTCCAGTTTGACGAGTCACAGCATCCATCCCCTAATCAAAATGGAAAAGAATTTTACAAGTCTAAAGAACACAAAAAATATTTATATATGAACGGTAGATTTTGGACATGAATTAGGATGCTTTCCTTTGGATACTTCTAAGGAGGTCTAGAGTTCACCCAAACTTGAGGGCGTTGTACAAGGTCTGTTCAAAAAGTGTCGCAACTTTTGTGCTTTTTTCAAAAATTATTAATTTATTCATGAATATCTATTTTGTCCCCTTCAAAGTAATCCCCATTAGATATTATACACTTGTGCCAACGTTTTTTCCAATCCTCGAAGCACTTCAAAAAATCATTTTTTTGTGATCTTGTTCAACTCTTCCTTCTATGCAGTCTTTATCTCGTCAATCGTAGCGTAGCGTCGTCCTTTCATGGGCCTCTTCAGTTTTGAGAACAAGAAAAAGTCACTGGGGGCCACATCTAGGGAATACGGTGGCTTCGGCATCATTAGTGTGGTGTTCTTGGCCAAAAGTTCGCACACAATTAAGAATGTGTGAGCAGGGGCGTTGTCATGGTTCTTCCACAAATCCGGGAGTTTGTGGCGGATTGCTTCGCGCAAATTGCGCATAACCTGCATATAATATTCCTTATTTACCGTTCTACTCCGTGGCAAGAACTCATGATGCACCACGCCCCTGCAATCGAAGGAAACTGTAAGCAAAACTTTCACATTCAACCGAACTTGGCACGCTTTTTTGGTCTTGCCTCGTGCTGCAGCTTCCATTGGGATGAGTGAGCTTTAGTTTCCACATCATAACCATAAACCCATGATTCGTCACCAGTTATGACCCTCTGGAGCAAATTTGGGTCGTCGATGACAGAGCCCAACACCTGATTAGCAATGTTGCTGCAAGGCGTTGCTGTTTTTGGTCGAAATTGAGCAATTTTGGTACGAATTTCACGATGACCCATGTCATGCCCAAATCATTGGTAAAAATCAAATGGCACGAGCCAATCGAAATGTTTAGGTTCTCAGCAACTTCTCCAATGGTGATTCGACAATTGACCAATAATATTTTCTTCACTTCATCAATGCTTTCGTCTGTTGTTGACGTGCTCAGGCGTTCGGCACCCTCTTTGTCGTTCACATTTTCTCGCCCCTCTGAGAACATTTAGTACCACCAATATACGTTGCTTCGGTCCAAGGTAGCTTCTCCATATGCCACAGTCAACATTGGGAATGCGTCCAAGCACTTGATTTCATTTTTCACACGAAATTTGATACAGATTCTTTGACCCATTTTTTGGAACAGGCGAAAATTGAAGACAAGCCAAATCACGTCCAAGCAAAAAAGCTGTCAACAATTAACTGAAAATTCAAAATGGCTGAACTTTTCGGCATAAGTGAGAGACATAAGTACCAACATAATGCCACAAAAAAACTAAAATCAAATATACATAACCCAGGGAATTTCAAAATTCGCGATACTTTTTGAACAGACCTCGTAGTTCAATTTTCACTGCCATGGAAACTTTTCAATAAATTACTGAATGACAAGTGATAAATGGAATTGATTAATTAATAGTTTATATTGTCCCTCATTAAAATTTTCCATATGCTTATTTTCAGTAAATATATAATAAATTGGCCTTTACATGGGACATATTTTACAAGTCGATAATCTAGTAAACATGCCACACCTTTCAAAGGTGTTTTTTATAATATTTCCAGGAAAAGCTTCTTTTTGGTATAATTATGAAAATGATAAGAAGTAAAAACAATCAAAATATTTCACAATTGATTAGTTTTCAGGTAAAGTATATAACACAACATTTGTATCGAAATCTACCATTTTCCCATCTAATGTTATTAATACTTATTTGCCTGAAAATAATCTAAACCCTCCCCCCAAAAAGTCATAATTATATTCCGGAAAAAGTTTATTGAAAATTTTGTGTCGAAACACTCAGACCACGTACGGGTAACCTGAAATATCCACAAATAAGTGCCAGTGAGAATATAACTGGGTGTTCTTTTACATGAAATTAACTTTCCAAGCTCTCAAACCTGTGGATTCAACCCAGTAGTCAATTTTATTAATACTGCAATGGCCAGCTGTAAAATTTACAATAATTCAACATGCTGTGAGATCATTGTCTCCAGAGATATTTTTATTCAGAAATAATTCAAAACCAGAAGGGCTCATGCTTGAGAAGTTTGGTAGATGCTTAGCAGTTTCCCAGAGCCACCATGACTTAAATTGAGCAGCATCATTCTGGTCTTATGGCAACCTTACATTAATAAAATAATCAATATTGTCATATTGATTATTTTATTGCAATTGCATTTAATTGATCATTGTATATGTCATTCTTTCTCTTCAAATCAGTGCAGTTCCAAATCTGCATATATTTTGCTAGCAATTGATTTATAATGCTAACAACTGCATCATGAACACACTGTTCTTTCAAAAGGAATTGTTTCATTACTTTTCAATCACCCCTTAAATAATTAACTATATACATTGCACAAAGTCTCTTTCCATTTCTTTTCAGAAGCTTTACAGTTCACAGTGATGTTTAAATTGTTTAAGAAAAAAATCCCTTTGCTAGCATCATCAAAATTTAAGCAGTTAGACATTGAACTGCTATTTCCAAATAGAAATTCAAGCATCTACCAACATTACTAAACGGCTAAACAAAACTCTTACATTAAATGAACCAAGCATATATTCTACTCCATGCACATATTTTGATAACATACTTTCAAAATTATTACCTGTAACATTGTCAGAAGAGAAAGCAAAAGAGAATATCCCTGGAGAAAGCCTTTCCTCAGTGCATCAGTCCATGATCCAGGTACTGAGGTAAGTAGATATCTTAGGTCATACAAAATGTACTGAGCTCTCTTGAAAGATGCACTTGGAACATTGCGCTCAAATTCCAGTTTCCCCTCTGTAAAAATTGATGAAATCTTATTTAACGCAATTCAAATCAATAAAATATTATTTAAGGAATAAAGAAAACTTGGCCATCCAAGGCATAGTACTGAATATGTTGCCATTTCAATTTCAGTTAAGGATATAATAAGGAAAAGGAAGGAAAGGAAACACATTGGGAAAATGTTGACAGGGAATAGGCATTAACAATATCATCAGTGATAAATTGAAATAATTTACATTACCAACCTCTATTACATTTTGGAGCACACTCGGAGAGAAATGTATTGATTAGAGGATACAAAGCATCAGAGTGGGCAATAAGATATCGAGCAAGGCTTGGGACTGTATAAATCTGAACTGATAGGGATGCCACAGAAAAAGGGTGGTCATGGTCATCATGAATGAAATCCTTCAGCACATTTCCATAACGTTTGGTGAACACCTATGCAAATAAAAAATTTCAATGAAAAGACATACTAAAGGAAAAAGTTCAACGATCTCCAATAAAAGGTAGAATTTTAACGTACCTGTGCAAATAATTTCTTACTTGAGTACTCCATAAGCATTCCAGTTATGAAAAGATTGTGCCAATGTGTTTTAGCTGACTTCCAAAGAAAACCATCTCGCCTCAATATGCCTTCTAAAATTGAAGGTTCTGTTGAGTCACCCTGATGAACAAAAATAGTTTAACATCCTTACAATAACAATTCCTGAATGAATAAAATATATCATGATTTTTCATTTAATTATTATTATCCCTTATATTCTTAAAAAGTATAAAAATTCTTACCGGATGCACAACTTTGGAAAACACAGCTCTCAGATCACGACTTTGGGCCAACAACGTGCGCATTCTTGATAAGAGACGAATGGCAAATGTCTGATGGGCTACAGCATGCGCATGCATTACCAATACTTTGACAGGGAGGCCACCATGGCGAGAAGTAAACCGTTCAATTTCACTGCGCTCTCCACTACAAACCTGTGAAATAACATATTTAAACTCAATAGAGATATATACGCCACATTCGAACATGACATGTTAAATGGCTCTATCAGCAGTTGTGAGTATAACAGATAATGATGATAATGATGTTTATTGGTTTCTAAAAGACATATATGGAACATGCCACATTGATTGAAAGTATTCAATGCAAACATAATAAAGTGCATTTTGAGTTTAAATACAAATGATAGCCACAAATAAACAAGAAAACACTAAACAGGAGGTAAATGTACAATGAACGTAGCTACGGTCGTGAATCAATGTAAAAAAAAAAGGCCGAGACCATAAACTTGACCCTACGGTCTTGGCCTTTTTTGTTTACAGTAAACAGGAGCGTTACCAGCATGCATAAGAATAAAATTACTTATCGAAAGAGAGATATAAATTCATCCACTGTATACAATTGATGTTTGTCGAGGACTTGATTAAGTTTAGACTGATATGTCCAACATTTTTTTTATAATATTCTTGGTTTTCTAGGTAATGATTTAGGAATTTCACACCATCATAATATGGGTTCTTAGCAAACATAGCTAAGTTATGGGTAATTATCCTTAAGTCATTACAACTTCTTGTATGTCCGTACATCAGTAATGAAATTGAACATGACTTTGTTTTGACACACAATAAAAATAGCATGGAAAATATACACACAAGTTTAAATTTTTTAAATTAAGGTCTACAACTACATGCCCTAGGAACTTTATCTAGGATTCTCTGAACATTTTTATATTTAACAATAATGATATGGTAAAAATATTGAAATGAATAAATTATTATTTTGGCTTGTAACACAAAATATCAATAGTGTTTTTTCAGGGGCATAGTTATCTTTCAAGTTCATTGTTCTCTTTCATTGAGTGCATCACAGTTTTTGTGCCAAAATCTTTGTAGCCAGAATTCTTAAGTTATTTTTATGAAAAGTTCTTATGCATTTCATGTCATATTTAAATGTTTTATGTTAAAAAGTCAAAATGTTTACCTCAAGTGAAGTGATTCCTTTGAATTGAACATACCAGACAAGTGCTACTACTACTATTTTTGCTTTGTTGAAAAACATATTTGAAAATAAGCATTCAGTTTTTAACATAAAAAAATAAGTGAAACTAATGCAACTTACACTAAATTTAGCACATTTGATAACTGCTCGGCCTTCCAGGTCAATGGTAGTAACGAACTGCATTGCTTCCCTATGAGGGCATTTAACCACCCGTGAAATAGTGCTGATAACCTGAAAAGAAAATGCAAGCATAGAATATTTCTCAAACCCTCTTTTTTGTCATTTCAATCTATGCAAACCTATACAATTGAAACCTCCCCAACTATTTTAGCATACATTAATATGTGTAGGAACATACAGCACACTGGATTATGTTGAAACATTAAAACAAACATGGTTTTAAAAAATACATTGACATTGTATTTGGTAAGTTTCTTTCTATCTACATAAGGATGGAATATCACAAAGTTGAAGCATCTACAGTCCACTTTAATAGATATTTAATTTTTCTATGAAGTGCCAACTTTCAAGATCTTTGATACTGTTGCTCAAAACAAGGAACAATTTTTTTTAGGATAAGGACATGATGGAACGAACAACTGGAAAAGTCTGCCCAAAACTGTCACAGCAAAAGGCCACTGGATTGATTTCATCATTTTGTGGCAAACATGGGTCAACATTAAATAGAACATGGGAGAAGTGCTTTTATGTATGCTTTCATTCTGTTCCTGAAGATAAGAAATTAAGAAAATATCAGGATGTAAAAATATGATGTGACAAAAAGGTTGACAAAAAATTTCTTGCCACATGAGAGTATGCTCCCAAAATTCAGAGCAGGAGGATTTTAGAGAGGTTTTGAGACAACAGGAAGTTGGATTCAGCCCCTTCAATTTTCAGATTTACTGACCCTGAAAATTGATACTGATAACATAAATGGACATTTCTTCCTATATTTATTTTAATGCTCATCTTTAAGCAAACATGATATGCTAATGATAATTATTCTATGGTACATGATAAACTTAATGAGGTATCATTTAGTGTACTATTATTTAACATTGTTTACTTATTCACAAACAAATAAATGGGATGAATTAGAGCTTTTCCAATGAATAACAATTCCCTCATGAAATGATAAAACTTCACAAACCAACCAAAAAGAGCTGTTTTGTTTAGTGCCTGGCTTGCTTGGAACTAAAAAAATCTTACAGAAGACTATGGAAAAGCTCCAACTTGACTCAAATTGATATTTGTATCTTGATTTTATGCATTTTCATTTTTAATCAATATTTTTACATAATACAATAACAAATTCATAATGGCATAACACAAAAAGAGAGTTATTCCATAGGCCATACTCTTTGCAGAATGTGGAATCCTTAAAGGGTTTGCGTTAATTAGAGATAATCCTCTTTTTGTATTTTATTTTGAAGATCTTAAGTGCATTCTACATTTATTTTAGTATGTTAAGAATCTGATTGTCTTCATACATGCTCAAATGTGTGGCATTCATCATTGTACAAAACAGTACAGTAAAGATCTCCTCCATTGCCATTTTCTGGGCTCCCTTCTGACTCATCAATATTATCTTGATTATATAATCTTGCAGCTTCTTGACAACATTCTCTTCGCCTAAAATCTGATGGAAGTCCAGGAGCATGTTCCAAGGTGAGCAAATGAAAGGCATATCTGTGTGGAAAAAATAAAACTTGACTTAAAAAGAGTCAAAAACAAGGAACAAATAAATGTGTACTTGATTTAAACACAACATAAAAACACCCACATTTATCAACCAAATAAATCTAAAAAGTCATTCAATTAATACATATAGTGTAATCAGTAGGAAATATTGATTCTAAACATAAGGCATGCCATAAAATCAGGGGGGAAGGGGGGAAGAGGATACTGTTTGCTTGTTTGTCATTTAAATCTACCTGGTACCCTCTCACACACATTCATTAATACTTCATGCTGGCTTCATACATACACTTACACTTTTTTGAGAGCCACATTAGCATTTTTTTAAATTTACTATATGATTATTTGTGTACAGTTTAGCATGATTCCTGAGATGTGCAGGTGAAATAAATAATAGCCATTTATGGATATTGAACAATAAAAGTAATCAAAGACTCTCAAGAAATAGGAAATCACAGAGTAAAGTAACGTCACTATTTGATGCAGAGGATGAATACTTGGGTAAGATAATTTAGATACCAATAACTATTACAAGAAAATCTTCATCCCTACCCATTAGCTCAGTCTATTGTCTCTCACCAACCTCTATTATTTGAATATACAAGGAACATAGCTACGGTCATGAATCAATGTAAAAAAAATGCCGAGACCATAAACTTGAAAGTTCAAGTTTATGGTCACAGCATTTTTTTGTTTACAACCTCTATTAAAATCATTTCTATAATCGACAACACCTGCCACACCATGATTATCTCTCACCTGCCATCTGATCCTCTCCCTCTTCATATGTTCCTCCCTCCAGTAATTATTTTAACGATGCTGCTTCTCTCCAAAATGCATACTTTTTACGATTTTGTGATGTAAACTCACAACTTAAATTTCACATCAAACTAGTGCCTTTGCGAAGGGGTATTGTGGGCAACTCATACAGTAATATTATTTAATACAATCCTAAATAATAAAATATTATATACAGGTATAATTGACCTATTATTAGGTAATCTACCGGTTAAGGTAGGTTTTTGGATGGACACAACAACCAAGCAAACACTTTGCAACTCCAAACACAACCCAATCCAGCAACCTAATCTACATGAGGTCCCTCTTCATCTCTGTGCACTTCTTTCCTCCCTTCATCCCGTCCAACATCCCTATCCTGTTCCTGCCCTTTCCTCGCTTGCCCAACATTCTCCCCTCTATTACCTTCTTCAACATTCCACTACCCCTCAATATGCCTTTCATCCATTTTTCCTGCCTCCATAGGATTTCTCTCAACAAACCCCTCTCCTCACCCACCATCTCCAGTACTTCCTCATTTATTTTCCTTTTGGTCCATTTCACCTTCTCCATTCTTCTCCACACCCACATTTCAAAATCCTCCAATCTACATCTATCCTCCTGCTTCAGTGACCACGTTTCCATGCCGTACATAGCTACGCTCCATATCAGAGTTTTTACGAGTCTTTTCTTAACATCCCTACTCAACGTCCCCATCATCAACTCCCTCCTCCTTGAGAAAGCCTCCTTGCCTAGTGCAATTCTTCTCCTTACGTCCCTACTACTTTGACCGTATTGGTCCAAAACACTTCCGAGATATGTAAACTGTTCTACCTGCTCTATTTTTTCCCCTCCTCTTTTAATGTTTAGCTTAGCCTTTTTCTTCCTGGAAAATCGCATAACCTTTGTTTTATTAATATTGATTCTCATCCCATATCTATCGCACTGAACCTCCAATTCACTCAGCAATGCTTGCAACCCCTTGGCTGACTGAGAAACTAAAGCGTGGTCATCAACAAACCCGATTTTATGAATTTTTCGCAGCCTTTTATTCCTATCTCCAGTTCTTCCCATGCCTTGGTAATCATTTCCTCCACATATACATGGAACAGAACCGGTGATAATGGACAACCCTGCTTTACACCTCTTCCTAAAACTGCCCATCCGGACTATCCATTTCCCACTCGCACCTGAGCAGTCTGAGACATGTACAGGCTTGACAGACTCTCATTACTGCAATGGCATCACACGTACCTCTCCCCTTCCTAAACCCAAACTGATTGTCCCCTAAGTAATCATTTGCTCTACCCTCTATCCTTTTGTTGATGATCCTGAGAGTAACTATAGCTGCGTGGGATATCAAACTTATTGTTCGGTAATCCTCACATGATGTAGCCTTTACCTTTTTCGGAATAGGAACTAACACATCTCACAAAATCTTCCGGCCAGATTCCTTCCTCATAGATACTACGAATCAGCCCATATATAGTCTTCTTCCCACATTTTCCTAAACATTTCAACAGTTCCACAGGAATGTTGTCTACCCCCATGGCCTTATTTGCTTTCATCTCCTTTAATTCCCTTTCTGTTTCATCGTCGAGTATGCCCAGATCTAAGCTATCTTCTTCTAAGTCATGTTCCTTTTCTATGTCTAACCTTGTCGGCCTAAGTTCTTTACCATACAGTGTTTCTATATATTCCTTCCATCTCTCTTGGATTTTTCCTGGTTCAACTATTATCTTACCCCACTTATCTTTAACTGTTAGCACAGATCTTGCCTTCTTACTTCGCAATAATAACTTAACCTTGCTGTATAGCACACCGATTTCACCCTCGCATTGCATTTTCCACCATTCTTCTTTTGCTTTATTTGTGGTCCTTCTCAATTTATTGTTCAACTCTCTGTACTTCATTTTGCCTAACTCTGTGTTTACATTTTTCCATCTTCTTCTCTCATCCATCTTTGCAATCATCTCATCCGTTACCCATGGTTTCCTTTCCTTTTCCCATTAACGGTTCCCAGTCCCACCCAGGCAGGAATCGAACCCATGACCCTTGGATTGGCAGATGAGGACGTAACCCCACCACCACCAGGGCCGGAAATGATGTTATCGAAAAGTATAACGAGTCCGAAAATGGTTTTACAACACTGGTGAGGAAAACTCACTTAAAGGAGCTCATTGTCAGGACTCCCGACATCATCCAATGGATTTAGGAGCTCATTTCTGAGGATCCAGAGCAATGTCATTCCACCATATTTCATTCACTAAGGGAAAAATATCAACGAAGAAGTTTATTTGTGTGTTCTGACAAATGTAGTAGCTATGGATGGAGACTGTGTCATCTGGAAGGCCATATGTTTTTCAGCAGGATGGTGCGCCAGTCCATAGGAGTCATTTGGTGGAAAATTGATTGTCGGACGTCAATATGTTTTGGTCCAAAGAATTCTGGTCTCCCAACAGCCCAGATTTAAATCCATTGGACTACTATGTGTGGTGCGTGGTTGAATGGGTCACCATCAAGTCCAGATATCGAAATATTGAGTCATTAAGAGCCCTTAATGAAATACATTTGCCAATATGGACTGTGTTAAAATGGGTCTGCGAACACTTCAGACCAAGAATGGAGCCATCATTCAAGGAAGTGGTAGATACATTGAATATATTTGTTGTTTATGATCTTAAAAACAATTTAGTACAAAACATTTTGTGATAAATTTCCATTTTTATAATAAAAAATGCTTGGAAAAATTGTTCAATTTGCCCAGATTTTTGCACTGCACCCTGTATGAGGGTGGACCCAGAAATACCTGGCCTGACCTAGAGATGGCGGTAGTTGTTTGAAAAATATCGTTGTATTAGAAAGTATGCAATCTATAAAGCAAATGTTTCAAGTTTGAAGACGCTACGTTGTTTAGTATTTGTTTGGCAGCAATAAGGAAGCTTTTCAGTGAATTTGTGAAAATGGAGAAAATTGGTCATCGTTATGGGAAACAATACTTTTATTTGAGAGGCCTCATCCCACCCAATATAAAAGCTGGTCTGGATTCTACTCTGGTTGAGTCTGTTCCTTCATTTACAACAGTAAAATATTGGGTAGTAGAGTTTAAACAGGCCATATGAGCTGTCAAGATGAGCATTGCATTGGCCGACCAAATGAGGTGACAACTCCAGAAACGGTGAAGAAAATCCACAAAGTGATACTGAATGATACTCGACTGAAAGTGCACGAGCTAGCAGACATAATTGACCATTCAAAAAGTGCTACTGCAGCACATGGCTAATCCATACTGCAGCATATGGCTATGCATTTCAAAAAGGGCTACTGCACTGCACTTTTTGAAATGCAGAGCAAACTGCGGAGCAAAACCAGTGTCGTGGAGATGTTTCAATTGAGTGTTTAGCAAAGTTTCACAGCAACAAAGCAGAATTTTTGCACTGTTTCATAACCATGGATGAAACATGGGTCCATTACTTTACACCCGAGACAAAAGAAAACAAGAAAAACAATGGATTCAAAAGGGAGAACCGGCTCCAAAGAAGGCGAAGACCATTTCATCTGCAGGCAAGGTAATGGCGTCAGTTTTTTGGGATGCGTGTGGGATAATTTTCTTTGATTATCTTGAAAAAGGAAAAACTATCAACAGTGAGTATTATGCGAACTTATTGCAATGCTTAAGTGAATAAATTAAGCAAAAACGGTTACATTTGGCTTAGAAGAAAGTGTTGATTCATCAAGACAATGCACCAGCTCACAAATCTGCTACAATGGCCAAAATTTGTGAATCAAAGTTTGAATTGCTACCTCATAGACCCTATTCACCAGATTTGGCACCCTTGGTTTATTTTCTGTCCACAAACTTGGAAAAATAGCTCAGTAGTCAAAGATTTTCCAACCATGAAGAAGTGATGTAGGCAGTTAATGACTATTTTGAGGAGAAAGACAGTTCTTATGATAAAAAGGGCATCAAACTTACTGAACATTACTGGGAGAAGTGTATAGAGCTGAAAGGAGATTATGTTGAAAAATAAATAACTTTTTTCCAAAATTTTTGTGTTTTCTTTATTAGGTTGAGTACTTCTGGGATTACCCTTGAATGTCACTTATTATCGTGAACAATTATTCAAACGGCACTTCAAATACTGCCTACATATCAATATCTCCCAAATAATGATTTCCACCATCTATTACTAATGGAATTAGTACCATGAAAAATTAACACTATATTAAATTGAACCAGCAGTACTGATTTAATTCAGCTACAATATATAAAAATTAACTTACTGTAACGCAGCTGAAAAGGCAATATTTGCTCTCCTTTCTAAATCTGGAGCTAATACTGCACATGCCCCTTCCTCTTGGTTCTCTCCTCCTTGATCCATTGCCTGCCAATTAAAAGAAACATACCCCATTATGACAAAATAAATAGCAATGTTGTAAAAAATTGTGGTATAATTATTTGAAGATCTAACCATTCAAATTTTTTCAAACTAAAAATTAAAGTTATTTTCCAGATTTTATTGCAACCTTATGACATTTTTTTGTAGGACAATTAAGTTATGGATTAAGCATTAAATATGTTTCATGTTGTAATACTCAAATTGTGCAATTAGTTTTTTATCAATAAAACAAACAACTCAACAGAACATAAAATACTAAGGAAATTCATTAGGTAAGTAAGAGGTATGCATGTTATTATAATTAGCATGGAAAAAACAACAATAATGGTAAATAAAGAACTAACATTGTTACTATTTGTTTCATCTTCTTCTCCTTCATCCTCTGGCTGTGATGGTGGATTATGGTCTGCACAGTATGGCTCAGACTTCCATGCTTCCAAATCACCACAATCACAGCAACCTGATCCACCAGAAGTTCCCATTTTGTACCTGCAATTTTCCGAAAAAAATTAGAAAACTTATTCATTTCAAGATTCAAATCATAATGCATTAAATAAATCATTATACTAACAGAGTGTCTGAATAACTTGTTAAGAAGAATGATACTGGATGTGAAAATATGCCTTGTAGTATTAAAAATATCAAAATCAGCCCATAGTAGACAAAGAACAATGTCCTCTATTACAATATTTCTCATTTTTCAAAGCATGTGAACTAAAAGAATGAAAATTCATATAAAATCAACAAAAACTTTTGAAAATTAATCATGATGAAAGCATCAATGGAGTAGGAATGCTTCTACTTTTGAGAAATAGCCAAGGCTGATACTTTGTGGAATTCCATTATAATGAAAAGGAAGAAACCAATAATTTAATGTTCCACAGAATAAAATTTTTAATGCCGACTCGCTTCACTACAATATATCATCGTTGGGATTAAAATAACCCATCCTGATGATCCTGCGGAGTTGGGACACTAATTGACAATTAAAATTCAATGCTGTGGAAACACTAAGTTATTTGTTTCCTCCTTTTTGTGTTTCTACTTACTTCAGAATGCAAAACAATAGCCATGCATATTTGATCTACACATGTAGAAAATACTTCCTCCAAAACCTTAAAACTCTAAGGGAAGTAAACGTGGCCTATTTCTTTCCAGGTGACAACAATAAAATGAAATCTGAAAAAAACATTCATCAATGTTTATGGTATTTTTCAATATTTATCAAATTGTGTGTATATCTTCTGAAATTGTCAATGTCATTACATGGAAGAAGGAAAAAGCAAGTGTAAATGCCATCAGACCTATAAGTACAGAGTGTAAAGAAAAGGAGGACTAATTGTGATGTCTACATAGTATCCAATTCCTGAATAAGCTCTTGTAATATAAAAGTAAATCCTACAACACCATTACCAAAGGTTACCATTCAGTGAATCAGTATGCATGAGAAGCAATGGAAAATCCATTGAGGACTGAGGATTACTCTTTTACTATTGAACCTGTGGTACATACTTATATTATTTCACACTTGGTGTTCCAAAATATACTACTGTTACAATCTAAATGGCAGAGCTTAAAAATTTACTCCAATCTGCTCAAAATGACCATTCCACGACCTCATCACTGGCATTTACTTGAATGACAATTGATTTTTTCCTTGAGCATATTTTATTTGCTATGAGATTTAAAGATAAATATGCATTAAGGTTGAATAAGATTCAAATTAAAAACTTAAATTACAATTATTTACTTGACTCTGATTGTCCAGTGGGTAACATCAGACTGCACCATAAACCTGTACATACAAAATCCGATATGTTATGACACAACATCGATTTTGAAAAATAAAAGCTCAATTAAGTGAATAGATATGGTAGGTGATGGTCTTTATTCCTGAAAGTTTTGCACCCTTAGCAAGTACTACCATGAGCCTAGGTCATACAAATTTCTGCAGAAATTTTTTTGTTGCCCATAATTCAGGTTATTACAAAACTGGCAGAAGGAAATTAATTTGGATGTACCATGAAGAACTGATGAAATAGACATTGAGGAAACTTTTTACGATGTTAATAGTCTACTATTAAACTTTTTGGCTAAGGAATGATAGCTGGTAGTTTTATCACTAGGGGTCACTGATTAATTGCCATGGTCAAGGATTAGAGTGCATCATCAACAGAGGCAGGCCATTGGCTAATGGAATATGTACAGTACCAGAGATGTTAGACTACTGAAATGCATAATTCTAGAGTTTACTAGTATGGATCATGAACAATAGCACATATGCTAGACTATTTAAATGGATAATTTTAGAGTTTACTAGTAGAGTAAGGTATAAAGAGACCTTTTTAAAGTGTTAAATTGTAACCACACAACCACTAGTTGTGATAACTGCTTTGAGTGTCTCTTGAATCTCCATTTTTTGGCGCTTAGGCAGAAATTGTTTGTTTCATATTTGGTCCCACTAATTTCTTAGCATACCTCTGTGCTTTGGATGGAGTGGGTAAACTCAGCAGCAGTGTCAATCATAAGAGACATTTCTCTTCTTTCATAGGTATGTAAAATGAAACTTTTGATAAAATTCAGTTAACACGGCCCCAATTCAAGTAGGATATGAAGTATGGAGAGTCCTCACATCACATTCCTTGAAGAAACATTCAAAATTTAAAGATGAACTCCTTTGAGGGATTCAAGCAATCACCATCATTCTTGTATGTGTAGTTCATTACTATTCATTAATTATTGAAGTTGCAAATAGAGTTAAGATGTCGGTTTGGCAATCCAAGGCTAAGTACAAGAGTTCTGAATCAGGGTAACTCGGGGAACATCTTTTCTGTGATTGAAAAGCAATATGGTGCAATGACAACCCACAGTCATTCAGTTTGAAAGAGCATATAAACCGTTAATGCTTACTTCACACACCCTGCTGCCAAGAATCAGTAACTATGAATTTGAAATTGAAAAATTATTTGTACATTTAGTAATTTTATTGAAATGAATAAAATTAGTCTATGTGGCATTGAATCCCATCAGAAAGTATATATTTCATTTAGTGATCTTACGGTTAGCAGTGACTTAATTTGGAGAAGATATTATCTTGCATAAATGGGCACACGCGTAAACTATTTCTGAAAGAAAAACTGATTTGTGCAAAGAATTTTTAACCATAGATCATTTGTTATGGAAAGCCAATAGGCGGCAATCTGATATCTGCCCACTTGAAAGAGCAGGAGGAGTTGGGTGGTGGCCTGGGCAAACTTTTTCCTTCCAAGGGAAACCATATTTCAAAAAATTAGTAACAGGAAAGGATTTTTCAGTATGTGTCCTCTGAGTTCAGAAAAGTATTGGAGAACATCGAAACATGTGTACAGATGGGGGAGGATGTAGACAATTCACAAAAATGTCTCTCCTGTGCTTCCTCTCCTCCTTCCACGGCAAGACTTTTCGCAAACCCTGATCTGTTTATTGCAGTCTATGAAATTAATCCTGTAAAATAAAAAACTAACCAACACAGTGCAGTATTCTCAAACTCACTCCGAGCTTACAATTTAAAAAATGTCACTCAATATTGTGCAAGTATTTTATCTTGTACCTGCAAACAGGACCCAAACCAAGATTGAAACTACAATGAAAAATCAGTCAGTATCAGGATTAAAACCAAAGTCCATGATTAATTGGAACCAATGCACCAGCCAACACAGCAATTGGAACCCCCAGTTTGATAAAGGCAATTTATGCAAACATATGTTTACACTATTATATTAATTTACATGAAAACAAAACATGAACAATCTTGTAAAAAAGTAAAAAGATTACTTGTGATGTCTGTGTGGAGACGCTTTGAAGCAGTAAACACAGAGTACACATGTAGAGTCTACTCCACACTCTCGGCAACTGTAAGTTGGCTCTCCTATACGAAAAACACGACCACATACTTGTCGAGGACCCTCTTTCTCCTTCAGTGTCTGTAAATTAATAGAAAACACACATGTTCTTACAGAGTTCCTGTTTATTTAACTAAATAATTAAATATTTTAATAGATTTTACCTAAGAAGACAGGATCCCATCTACACTTACATATATTCATAGCTTTAAGTACTTTTTACGACCCTTTCCTGGTCATAAAATTAATTATGGTAATCATTTTAAAATTTTGAGATAAGAACTATGGTAAAGATAGATTAAAAACTTACTGTAATTGCCAATGCCAGTATAGCATAGGCCTACAACATAAGGGCCAGTAAGGTAAGAATCTGAGGTTAAACTTCCGGTTTTTTCAGCTTGATTATATACATGCAAAATTTTTTTCCACTGTTGATTGAATCCTAATTGATTACAGATTTGATAAAATATGAACCGAGCTGCCTCTGTTTTTTACCAGTTGCAAAATATATTAAGTTTTAAAATGTTGAGCACAGCACAAAGGCAAATTTGAAAAAAAAATGTAGGCCATAATTTTCTTTATTTATTGATTTGCTTTTCTTTGTTATTTATCAATGGTCCACACTGCTATGTCAGATAAAACAAAATTTTTACTATTTGAATTCATTAGAATTAACCATAGACCATTAAAAGAGTAATCCACCTGAAGTTCCGTTTGACAGGCAATGGTAGAGTTCGCCCAATACTAACCCAACAGCATGTGAAACTCACACATCAGAGTTAGGGGGCCAGTTCCTTTCCGTGTGCTGGCGTTGATGTCCCAGGAAGATCTGGTCCCCAAAAAATCACACAGATTGGGAGGAGCTGAGGGTGCCCAGACAGGTGTGCTTGCAAATTAAATCCTAGCCCTTCGGTCAGTAGTCTTAACGCTATACTATGTATTGGGAATTGAACCCCAGCCCTTTGGTCAGTAATTCAACACTCTACTCCTGAACTACTGCATCCCCCCAGAATGCCATTATAAAAACGAAGTTCAAAAATTTAAGGTATATGCCACTAATCTGGTGACAACGTCAGAAAAATACATGCCCTTCACAATTGAAACCACGAAAAAAACACTTAGACAATGAGAAAATCCATTAAATACTAGAAGCTCGATCAAAAATGGGAAAATATTAAATTTGCTCACATTTGGACAATTGTGGACAAATCATTTTCCCCATCCCCTGAAAATATTGTTTCCCTTAGAGAGCAGCCATACAAAAGAGCAAGTCCCCTTCCTCCCCTGCAGCATGATTTTCAGAGTCATGCAGCATTGATACTTCAGCCATGGGGACCACAAGCTGTGTGTGTCAAATAGTTGATTTCGGATACTGTATATGGTGTCGCAGTAGGCAGAGCATTCAGTTACGAAGTGGAGGGCTCCTGGTTCAAGCCCTGAATGGTACTTTTGGACTAATCCAGCTAATACCCAAGCTGTGAAATTTTCTGGATAGCAGACCTTTGTGGAGAAGGTAGAAGATGACCTACAGATCACAGAGAAAAAGGAACTGGCCCTCATGACCTGAACCAATGCATTTACCATAAGCTTAAGATTTTTGGATTATCTATGCTCACCTGCCAAAACCAAACTTTGGATTGGCTACTGCTATTTCATAGAAAAAATTGTCATTATAAACTAATTTCAACCTAATTTCAAATGTTAAAGGGCTCTGTGTGACTTACAAATATTTTGTCAGGGTCTAATGTTTAAGGGGTAATATTTAACTTTGATTAACAACAAATAAGGGGGTCAATACTAAAGCATTCAAAGTTTGCATTTTTTTACATACCTTAATGACGCATACATAAGCAAAAGTTATTCTTGTAAAACAGTGTGTCTTACCACCTAACAATGTCATTTACTTTTTTCTATTAACAGAATACTTAATTGGAATTATATTAAAAAGTGGGACCTATTAAACAGATTAATATGTTACTAGAAAGGATTATTGTGAGATGCTAAGCTTTAAGAACTGAATCACAATTAGGTTCAATGGCATCCACATAAGTTGAAATTTTGGCATGGCTATTTAATATTCATTAATGCTTGATGATAAAAAAAACGAAACACAGAACCCACCTGTAATACTTCTTCAGGTTTACCACCAAGTATGAACTGTTCAAATGGCTCATATAGAATCTCCTGAGCTTTATCTTCATCACCACCCCATTCTAAACCTGTTTCTTCAGCTGATAAATAAATAAACTTTATTAATTCAATGATCATAGGTCTATTTAACTACTTTTCATAAATTACAAAGCAGCCTAAAGACCATTATATTTCCCTGAAACACTATGTGAAATAAGTTTTCCAATTAAATATATAAATTATAGGTGTCTTCACAACCCTAGTTTAAACAGGGCAATTTATATTACACTCTTTCCATAATATCATCTCATTTTAGTGGAAACCATTTACAAAAATGGACAGCATGAAAAATTAGTCATTACGAGATACTTCCAGAAAGTAAGCTCCGTTTGCATTGCTTGCCATGGTGCCACTGCAATTGCAGTTAGACCCATGTGCAGTAGTTGCTTTGACTCAAAGAGAAGGAGATGGCACAACATTTTGAGATCGTTGTTTATCGTTTATGCTTTGTTAGTGCTTAGTTAGAATGGCGAAGTTCGGTGAAAATCCAGCCACTTGTGAAATTAGATCTGCAGTTCATTTCCTGAATGTAAAGAACACCAAACTAGGCAACATTCATTGATATATTTGTGCGATTTATGGAGAAACAATCAACGCAAATGGTTACTGTGAGAAGCTTAGGAAACTACATTGCAAAATTCAGGATGTGCATAAGGAATGGTCACAAATGGTTATGTTTTCATTCATGACAAAGCCCGATATTACAATGCAAACAAGACACGATAACTCTTACAGGACTTTGGCTGGAACCAGTTTGATTACCCTCCATACAGTCCTAACCTCTCCCCTTGCAAATTATATCTCTGTATGCACCTGAAAACACTCCATGGTGGTCAAAAATTCAACAATGAGGACAAACTTGAAGAACATGTTACCACATGATTGACAACACAGGCTGGAGCATTTTATAAAGAAGGCATGCAAAAACTTGGGCCACGCAATGACAATTGCCTACAACATGATGGAATCTTGTAGAAAGATAATGTAAGTTTTGTCTTTATTCTGCAATAAATAATTTTTCTGTATCTGTTTTTATTATCAAATGGAATTTACTTCCTGGATGTACCTAATATATTTAGCAGGCACAATATGTTCCTTCTCATGTAGTTATCAATATGATTTATCCCCTAACACAAAATAATTACAATTGAACAAGAGCTAAAGAAATTTTTTTCCTCAAAAAAGCATTCCTGCAAAACTCTCTGGATATAATGAAATGATATCCGTGACAGGATTATTTCATCCAGTATTTTCTCAACAGTAAGTTCTTTTAGAACCTCCCTCAAAATTTTCCATTGACACTAATGTAGAAGATCTCACAACTTCACTGCCTTCTTCCACTCTCCTTTCATTAAACAAGGTGATTAGCAATTTAATGACACCCTGCTCTTTGCTCTCCTAACCCCTTAGAAACATACATGCGCATTCACCCCACAGAGAGGTTGTGACTGAGACTTTCCTTTGATGCTGTTAACAAAATTTGAGAACTTCCATCCTTTAAGTAAAAGAAAGTCTTAAAAGTCACACTTGTTACGGTTTAATTTCGAGTTTTTCCAAATGCCATTCCTACCCCATGGGAATAAATTCTCACAATTCCAAACAGTACACATTGATTTCAAAATTCAAAGTAAGGTATGTGAATGTTAATATAATATGTGAGAAATTAATTCTTTTTAGGCATAATTTATGGTTGTGAATTTCTAACTTTACAAAACAGTATAAGCTCACCTAAAAATGGCTAGTAAGCTGGTGACGATGTTTTGTGCAAACCAGATTGTGTAATATAAAGATATTTATGGAAATGGTCACTATACCAGTTCTATCCAATTCATATTTTTCTCATATGTTCATTATAATAATTTGAAATAGTTGGAGCAAGTTATCCTTAAACACTCTATTATGTTTTTTACCAAAACCTGACCCGGATATTGTGGGAATTGCAAATTAAAACACACCGACTCGTAATGTTTGTTGAAAAGAATAACGTAATTGATATACGATGTATTCAAAAAGTAACATGAATTTTGAAATTCCACATAGCACATAGTGCACTATCAGTTCTTGCCACAAAACCAAATGATCAATAAAGAGTACTACTTACAAGTTCAATGCCATTTGCCTGAAGCAACATGAAAAAATACCCATATTTGTGGTGAAACAATTCATAGGTTTTGCACACCATGATTATGCTGCTTCACTTCCCTGCTTGTTTGTGAATTTTTGGCCAAATACAGCACGGTTATGATGTCCCAGTCTCCATATTCACCAGACATGGCCCTGTGTGACTTTTTTCTGTTCCCAAAAATAAAGAGAACCTTAAACCGTTGTCTTACAAGCTGTTGTTTCACAGGCATAGAGGAGATTAAAAATGCATCGATGAGAGAGGTAAAAACTACACCAAGGATCAATTTCCAGAAGTATTTCGAGAATTGTAAAAAGCGCTGGCATAAGTGCATAATATCTAATGGGCATACTTCAAAGGGGATAACACTGATATCGATGAATAAATAAAATTCTTTCCAAATAACTCAAATTCCCATTATTTATTAAACACATCTTGTTGGAATCATGGAACCGAATGCATTAATTTCACTTTGTAAATTTTAAGATAGTGCTTCATTGTTATTCTAAAGTTTGCAACAGTTATCAATGGAAAATCGAACAAATGACTCATTAATGTGTATGCATCAAACTTACAAAAAAATATATATATTTTTGCATTACTCAGAGATAGGTGCATTTTTGGTGGTACAATAAAACCTTTTGTTTGACTCTTTCTGAGCGTTCGGCAAACAGACAATATTTCATAGATCACCACAATTTTTCTTGATTTATTTTGCAGAATGAATTCATTTTCTTGATAAAATTTCATAGGCTTAAATTGTACAAGCGAATTTATTTAATTTTACAATAATCCATTGATATAGTTCCCAATCCACCTCTCCTACCCCTCTTTGTAAATGAATCATTGCCAAAAACCCTATCACCATACAATTTGTGTACAATCTACAACATAACTGCTTTATATAGACCACAACCATTTTCTACTCACTCAATCCCAACATAATAGGTGAAGTAAACATTGAAACTCAACTTTATTTTGAAGTAATACTTTGGATCAATTAAATGAAAAATGACATCCATTAAAAATGGAAAAGTACCTTTAAGTCATCCTAAAGATCACTTTATATTAGCCATGAGTATTAATCCCACCATAAGCTAGCGTTTCCTCTTCTTTGTCTTACTTTCTTTGAGTGGCACACAAGGTTTCTTTCACCCTTCTCATGTACCACCACCTTCTCTTAACCCATTTTGTTTCCTAATGCTAATTTTAAGAACCAACCAATATCTTTGACTAAACTATGCTTTTTTCCCACCTCTACACGCTATTTCACTCATTTCCTTTCCTTTTCTCTTCTCTCTTCCCTTCCATCTTAGCTTTTGATCTTTTCTACCATCCATATTTAGCCTTTAGTAAATTTATCAAGCAGAAGGGCATTAACGTCAACACAAATTTTCATAATATTATGTGAAACACTTCAGATGTATTATAAGAAAAAAGAATCAATAAAAGTGACTTAGAGAATTTGTGAATAACTTTGGTGCCATCAGTATGCTTATTGTATAAGAGGGGTGAGTGGGACATAGGTAGTTAATGACCCTGGAAAATAACAACAATACTTTGGATGGTTATAATACTGTAGTTTATCACCCAATATGATTAAAAAAAGTTCAAATTAACATGCTCAACTTAACTCAAATTAACAAGCATAATGCTTACTTAATTCTGGCCCTTTGCTCCGTCTCTTAGCCACCATCCTTGGACCATATATTCTAGGAACCCAGATCCTCCACTGCTCCTTGAAGTGGTCTGCAGTGAGTGTTCCCTGCTCAAATTTTTCCCGCCATGCCTCCAGCCAGGCCTGAATCAAAATCAAAGAAAATTATGAGTACTTTCTTCTTCAATATTTACTACTTATGCTAATTTCTTTGCATGCTACTTAAAAATTATTGAATTATTATTATTTTAATGATATGCAAAATAAATGCAAATAAAACTTTCAAAAAAACCATGCTTTGCATAATTGCACAGCGGTGGAAAGCAATTAAATAGGTAACAAGATACATTAACTCCATAGTTTCAGCCTCAACTTTGTGGAAGTTCATTTTAATAAATGAAAAAGAAAAACTTTGTTTCAATCCACCACTTTATTTCAGGTACGACTAGTTTTGACGCTACGGTGTCATCCTCAGGTACAAAGTTTAGAGACACAAACACTGTTTATATACCCTTTTCAAGAAAGGATGGGGGAGTTGTGGGAAGAGGGGGCGGGGAGGGGAGTACGGGAGTAGGTACGAAGGAATGTGGGAGAGGGTAGGAAAAGCGTTAGTGAGCGGGGGAGGGGGGTAGAAGGTGGGTTAAGAAAGGGGAAAAATTTTTCATGGGTTGAGTCAATGGCTAATGGGGGTAAAGGTAGTAATGGTCAATGGGTCTAATTACTAAAACTAAAGGTCAATGACTAATGGGGTAAAACTAAAGATAAAGTGGAGCCACTGGAAAATAGTGGGATATATGAAATGGTTTGCGGGGATTGCAGTGCGAGGTACATCGGGCAGAGTGGTCGAGCTGTGCAGATAAGAACGAAGGAACACAAGAGGTGCTATAAGAAGTGTAACCTCGCCCAATCCCACTTTGCCAAGCATCTGTGGGAGGAAAATCACACCAGTGATTTCATCCCCAAAATTCTACATCGTGAAGAGAAAGGGAGGAGGATGGACAAGAAGGAAGAGTTGGAGATCCGGAGAACAATGAAGAAACATCCTATACTCAATGACATTCTGTTTGAGAACGTTTCCCCTCTCCTGGAAGCCTCCCTAGAAATAACAGAAAAACAGAACCTCTAATCCCTTCCCCCTAACTCCCATTGATGCCTAACCCGTACCTTTACCCCCATTAGCCATTCTTACATATTGATGTTGTCACCTTCAAAGTAATCCCCATCACTTGTGCCAGCACTTCTTCCAATCCCCGAAACACTTCTCAAACTCGATCTTTGAGATATCCTTTAGTTCTTTCAGCGATGTGCTTTTAATGTCATCTACGGCTATAAAACGACGGCCCTTCAAGGTTCCCTTAATTTTTAGAAATAGGAAAAAGTCACACGGAGCACACACATATCTGGCGAATGTGGAGGCTGGGGGGCATCGTTACAGTTATATTTTGGCCAAAAATTCACGAACAAGCAATGAAATGTGAGCTGGTGCATTATCGTGGTGCAAAAGCCATTTTGGAACAAATTTTGCTGCCACACGTTTCATACCCAAAAAATTGGAAAAAATGTCATGAAATGATCCAATTGATATGCCAACATCAGCATCAGCGACCTCTCTAATTGTGATTCGGTGATCTTTCATAGCCATTTCTTTCACTTTTTCCACGTTTTCATTGATTGTTGATGTGCTGGGGCATCCAGGGCGTTCGTCATCTTCAAGGTCTTCACGGCCTTCTTGGAAACTTGACTTACTCATAGCAGACTCACTATAGGCCTTTGTTAACATTTCACACACTTTGTTACACTTTATTTCATTTTTACGCAAAATTTAATACAAATTCTTTGATCCATTTCTTTAAACAAACGAAAATCGCCGAGCTCATAAAACATGGAAAACCTTAGTGGCTGTCACACACAAAGTCCACAATGAAAACAGATGAAAGTTTTATCATACTTCAGGGGCATGTATAACAATGTAATAAAAAAAAAGTTTGACAATCAGACTCTCCAAGCCCGCAAAATGAGAAAATTCCCACGAATTTTTGAACACACCTTGTATATCACCTCACCCATCTATCAAGTCTTCACATTCCAATCCCAATTATAATGCTCTGCATCCACCTTTCATGCCTCCTTTGAATTTCTTCCAACAATTCCATGTCCTATCCCCACATGTCTAGTACTTCAAATGATTTTGCTGTCTATTTTACTTTTCTATCCTTCTCCACACACACATTTCAAAAGTCTCCAACTTAGATCTATCATTTTGCATCAATGACTGTGTTTCCACTCAATACAAAACCATGTCCCTTGCCAAAGTTTTAATGAGTCTTTTGTTAACATCATTGCTCAACTTCCCTGCCATCGATTTCCTCCTCCTTGTGAAAGCTTCTTTCTATCATGCATTTTTTTTTCTTTTTTTATGCCCTTACTTTGCTTTGACCACCTTGGTTTAAAACACTGCCAAGATAGGTTAACTGTTTCAACTATTCAAATTTTTACTCTACTATTAAATTTTTAACTTACCCTCTCATAAAATCTTGCAATCTTATTCTTGGTTGAATTGATTTTCATCAACTGATTTCCACTGACTTTTATTTCAGTTCCTTTCATACCTGTTTTACTATTTCCTTTATATGTCGAAAAGTAGAAGTGACAATAGACACCCCTCCCAGTCATATTCCTCTTCTTAACACTGCCCATCTTAAGTTTTCATCCACCACTCACACCCAAGCGGTCTGAAACATGAACAACTTGTGGATGAAGTTCCCCATCCCTCCAATCTAATTCTATATTCTGTAACATATTTTTCAACCAACACTTCTGTAACATTTCTACCAATTCACTAATCAACTGTCTCATTAAAATCTTCATCTATCCTCCGATTGATGATGATCCTAAGTACCATACAGTTTGCTTATAAAATAAAACTTATTCTATAGTCCCCACATAGGCTGCCTTCCCCCTTTTTTGGATTGAGCAAGGATTTCATGTCATGATGACTGAGGAAGCCTTATCCTTCCTACTACTGGACATAACATACTGCCTAGTGAGCCGAGTTCCACAACTGCCAGGATTCATTCTAATAACTACTACTCATATATTCTTGAGATACATAATGGAGGTCCCATTACCTTCCTCAACAGTGCTTTCAAAATGAAAACTTCACTCAAATGGCCACCTCACTGGGGTCAGATGCCTTTCCAGCCATCTCAGTGAGGAATGGATTCTGCACAGGTTACCTTTTGTCTGGCTCTTATCCTTAACCCTAACTGAAATGGGTGATGCTTTCAGGAGCAATTATCATTATTGCTTCAATCAGTTCCCACTCTAGGGCTCATCAGAATGCACAAGCCCTTCCCCCTCGTCAAGGTTGTAGCCATGGGAGGACTAGAACACTACACTATAATAAGCAACATGTAAAATGAAATAATACTGAACATCAAACAATAATGCTCTTCTTTTAAATTAGCATGTGACTAGACTTAAATATACACTAAAAAGAGGTTGAAATTACTATCTTCAAATACATGACCATGCCATTCAAAGAAAAACATCGGAAAAGAAATGAGGAATATATATAAAGTGCTTTTCGAAGAAACGTGCATTTGCAAAGAGTATGATCCAAGAGATAATATTGTTGATACATTTGAGAGATTTTAATTATCATTTAGCATATTCTTGATTTGTAAAAAAATGCAAATTTGTTAGACATTGAATCTTAAGTGTTTTGTTTCATGTCATCAGCAAAAAAATAGGAAGATTTTTTCCGGAATTATTGTTCACACCTATGTTACAAAATATCAGAAAAAATTTGTTTGCAATTTCAACAATTTCTAGGACTCAACCCTATGGACATGAAAGGGGAAACTTGAACAAAAATCTCACAAAACCTATGCTTGTGCAACAATGCTCATTGTATTTCAATCCCAAATACGTTGATTTTTACTAAGTGTCATATACCGCTGAATTATTAGCAAACCCCACAAGTCACTCCAATGTTTATGCTGTTCTCCATATGATAAGGCCTCGGAATTTCCTTCCTATGGTTCTTTATGTTATTTCATTACGTGGCAAATTACAATTTATAATTACCAAAACCCACCTTTCTCAAACAATCGTGTTAAATGGATCAAATTTTCTCTGCACCTTAAAAAAATAATTTTGCGGAGATAATGCAAAACCCACCCCTCTTACACATGAATGATAAATGGTACAAAATCCCTTGCATCTTTAACCCTATTGCTGCTGTGAACATACCTTTTCACCCTCCCCATAGTGCACTATTATATTTTGAAATTTTTAAAAATTTTCTTCTTCAAAATACTAAAAATTTTCTATTATATTAAACAGTGGGTGGGTCGCGGTGGTCCAGGGGGTAGAGCGTTGGACTACTGACCAGAGGGCCCGGGTTCGATTCTTGGGCAAGGCACTCTGGGCACCTGCAGGTCCACCCACCCTATGTGATTTTTCGGATACCAGATCTTCCTGGGAAACCATAACCGGCACAGGGAAAGGAACTGGTCCCCCTACCCTGATGTGTGAATATTCACATGCCGTCGGGTTTAGTGCTGGATGAACTGTGCCACCACCTGCCGAACCGACCTTCGGGTTGAATACTACATTTTTGGTTTTTTTTATTAAACAGTGAACCTAGATTATTTTTATTTATTCCATATTTTTATTATTATGATTATTTTATTTCTTTGGGAGTAATCAAGGTTACGGAGACTATCACCCTCCATTTTCAACACATGCAAGAAGCAGGATTCTGGAGAGTAAACTGCAGTGAAAGGATTAAAAAAAAGAACTACGTAGCGATACAAATCAAAATGTCAAAAACAGATCCATAAAATGTCTTGTTTACAAAGAAGAAATTTAATGGCCCAGTGAAGGTCCAAATAAAGCCAAGTTGTTAATCAGTATTCCCTCACAGATACAAACATCAACTGTTACGTAGCAGATGTCAGTGGCCGTCGGGGAGCATTAGGAGGGAGCCGAGTCAATAAGATCATTAAGTCAAACAGTGCTTTCTGTAGACTTCATTACTTATGATGTTTCAAGGGACTCTTACCAAAGTTTAATAGTGCATTTATGCCGTGCTCATAAATAGCATATTCATTGCCTGGCTGAGATGGGAAAGATGCAAGGCATCTAACATTTCAATGGTGAATATTTTTCCCCAACTTCCTCACATTCAACATGACCTTTCAAAGGCACTTGCAGCATGGACTGTTTTATTTCAACTAATAATTTCATTTTCTTTATTTTTTAACTTTACATTAACATACGACCATGTCATCATGAAGTATGAATTAGGACCACTTTTGATCATGTGAAGAACCGAATTTCTGAGATAGGAGACAGAACATGTCATTGTTCCCAGAAAAATACCCCAAATGTGCTTTTTTCTACATTTTCCTCAGACTCCATATCTCAGAATTAAATGTTTTAATAGGTTCTTGGTGTGTTTAAGCCAAACTACACATTTTTCTTAATAGTTATCCACATTCGGAAACTATGTTCTTTGACAGATGAAAAAAGTTGAACACAAGACTACAAAGACTCCTGAGAAACGGCTTGATTGGTTGTGGTGGACCTTTGCATACATTGGGTGGTAAGACAGGCATTGCATCATGTGCACATTTATCAGTATTCCTCGTTACGCACCCAACAGCAAATTAAAAAGTGCAATTTCCATTCCTATTTTTCCTAAAGTCCAAAATATATTAGTCCATTTTGCAACACCCATATTCGCAAAATAAAAATCAAAATGGATACATATAATATCATAAAAATGTCTTGGTTCAAGGAAGAAGCCCTCGCATAAATGTTATCTCATTACTTCAGAAGCTGTTTCAGTCATTGTTTCCTGGCATTGCTGTGGTTTCAACTGTATATGATGTTCAAAAACAGAGCATTTCTATAAATAGCTTACATTTGTTCTGCCTTTCAATGCTAGAAATGAGATTCCGACTACTACAGACAGGCCAAACTAGCCACAAATAGTAGCCCATGAGAAAATACAGACTAGTTCGGCACAGTTGTAAAATATTATTGCTTTTAATTCAATCATTGTAAAACTAATAAAATTGGATTTCCTAAATGAAATGATTACATATTTGAATGTCCTTGATATTACTCATCTTAGCGTGACAAAAAAAAAGCTGTTCAACTGACATAATTTGTATTTTTCCACCAGAATCATATTACTGGAGAGAAAAATGGCTTCCCTTTATGTTTATACGCCATATAAGGTGCACAAAGATAAAATACGATCCGAAAATAAAGATCCAATCAGTCATCTAAGTAACACCGAGTAAAAACCAAACATTTTTCACATTTATACAATAGAATGTATTTCATGATGGATACCCTATCTTCAAATGTTTCTTCTTGGGCCTATCGTTAAAAAAAGTTAATTTTCCTTAGGAGCAAGATGAATTCGTAAACAATAAAAATTCATTCACATTGATGTATGGCCACAGTGCAATGTGGTGGTAGATTCCCAAATTGACGATGGCCCTCTCAATGAAAATTCACATTCCACAAATGACTCCATTCATTCAACCCCAACGCCCAATTCCCCTCTACAATCTCTCTTATTTTCATATCTCTCCAAGGCAACTGGAGTCAATAGCTTTGTCCCGCATTACTGCGGTGGTTATCGAGCCAGACGAAGGCTAAATACCCACCGACCTTGCAACGTTAAATGCAGCTGCAATGCTTTTGACTTTCACTTTCGTTTTCCCTCTTTCAGGTGATCCACCTTATCTCATCTATTGCCTCTTCCCACAACCATTTCCCGCCATACGACATCCGCGTCTCCCCCTCTTGTTTCTCATAAAATCGGAATTGCACACACGTAAATGTTATTTTGTGAGAAGTTTTACTAGGATATGATTAAAGACATACACCAGAATATTAATGACAAAATTTAATAGAAAATTACCACGCCAAATAAACAACTCTGTGCTGGTCTGACATTACCTCGGGCCTTGAAAAGACTATCAAATCATCGGATGAAAAAGCAATCGTGGTTCACACTACTTCCATGAAGTGCTACAAGAATACCAATATTGACCGTTTCTAAATTCTTTGGTCTTCTTATTGGTTGCTTGATATTTTTCTAAATTATCTCCACGATTTAAAAAAAGATGAGTTTGCCTATGCTTAACAATGCTCTCTTTATTCCCCCCTAACGCAGACTTCATAAAGCCGTTTCATTAGTGAATCCCTTTCATCTATTAGGTCTGAATTCATCCGTAAATATACTTTTCCATTCATTCCTCATTAGTGTCGTTATTCATATTTTACTGCAATAGAAAAGTATATCGTAAGACTTCCAGCACGGCGGAATTACGATCCACGAGGGTGTCGCATTGCACGAATCTTAGTCGTATGGAAATGCGCGCCTTACGTTCCATTATTGGAAAAAGTACACGTCTTGGGGGGTTTATAAAAATTTATGAAAAAACTTACAATGCCTGAAATAAAATTGGATTACCCAATATAATACTAGCACTAAAAAATATGTCATATCGCCGACCCCGGCAACGGCAGGGTACTTACTGTCTCCGCCAGCCAACCCAGTGGTCGCGTTTGCGATTCCCGCCTAGGTGGGTTTTCCTCCATCTCGTGCCTGGATGAATTTGTCTCACGTAATTTCCAATTGATCAATTGTCACTAGTTAAGTTTTCCCTTTACATCCACTAATTGCTCGCGTAAATAAATGTTACGCGTACAATTCTATATGTTCCCGTGAACTTGTCATTCCCACTGCTCTCCCTTCTGGGGCAGCGTGGAAATTATCGGCCTCCTTCCTAACCAAATACGTCAAGGGTGACCCAAGGAAAGGAGTCTGCAAGATATTTGGGGATGTAAGGGTGAAATAATAGGCAAGGAGTGAGGAGGCAAAGCATGTATGAGAGATCTTCGGTGGCCAAGACGAATAGAAAAGATCGGCGCAGGAGTTGGGGGAAGAAAAAGGGTCCTCGGAGGTGGAGGGCTGCGAAGGCAAGGCCGTAGATGACTCAGAATAACGAGGAAGTTTGGGAAGATAACTCGAGGAGTGTTGCCATATTTACCATTAGGCTTTGCCTCAGTTGGACCTTGGTCCAACCCCGTCAGATCGCAAATCGACTAAATGCGGAAAAAATTGACTCTCGCGAAAACACTTATGTGTAGTATGTCTCTCGCTGAGACTATTGAGAGACTATGAAACATATATCGTCCGCTAATAGACGCAGTACTAGCATAAGCACAGGGCACAACTACTAGACCGAATTTCCTCCGGCATCTTAATGGTTCTTATCGTAGATTCATATACATCATATTTTTTGCGCTAAAGATGCTGCTGAAATAGTCAAGCCTAATATGTAAGGAGCTTTTACAAGGAAGGTGTTTGTGACAGGGACATTACGTCAGGCTGTTAAGAAAAGATTGGTGAAACTTTTATGATGGATAGCTGGTTTTTTACGGTGCGGAAACATGGTCGTTGAAGCAAGATGGCAGGTGTGGTTTTGAGGCTTCAGAAACATGGGTATTGAGAAAGACGAAAACGGTTAAATGGACGGAAAGGACAACCAATAAAGATGAGCTAGGCATGGTAGGGAAGGAGAATGGGCTGTTGGGAGAGATCCAAATGAGGAAGGAAATACGGATACCGAGTATCATAACTGGCGATCTAACGGTAAAGACTGCGATAGAGGACGATAGAGGAAGAGAGAGGAGAACGTCAGGCATGTGAGGAAAAGAATAGAATGGAGATACAGGATGGGTGATATTATTCGGAATGGAAGAAGTCTAATGTAGCGGGGAGTGTCAGGTTAAGTATATTTGTACGATGCTGAGAAGCGTAGCGATGATCAGTCTGCGACCATCCAAACTTGCTATAAACGGTGGACTACTAATCATAATCATCTTAAAAGGACAACTCTTTCCTAAGTTCTTTTTAGATATCTTCTGGGGCGCTTTAGGCTCCTATTTTTGGGCTCACAGTGAGAATTATAAGGAAAGAGCAATGCGAACACTCAATAAAATCCAGGGGGAAATATTCTTCCTTCACTTACGCTTACGAGAGCTACGTTAAAGCCAAAGAGTGACATTCCTTGGAACACTGTTCCTCACCGTCTCCTGGTAGGAAGGAGGGGAACGAGAATAGGACTGCTCTGGGAAGATGGCGATTAAATGCTTTGTTTTTATGGAATGACTATCGTAGTGGGTCAACATATGACATATACTAGAGTCCTGACCGTCCAGAACTCGTCCACCCCTTCGTGACTCCACTTTGGCAGCCTCCTTAATGAGTCATGTGCATTTCATCAGAGTAAAGACTCGAAAGAGCCTATGCGAGAAGGGTGACTAGAATTCCGAAGTTGGCCCAATATTTCTAGCTTTTCTAAAATTTTGTGCGCGTGCATTGGCTTGTTTCAATCTAGTTGAGTTAAATGTCCGGCTTCTGAAATATCATGTACCAAATATGAAAATTATAAAGCTGAAATATAAGATCGAGAACGTCTAAACATTTCCGTCATGAAAGGTAACATCAGAAATCAAACCGCAAATGTTTGGGAGTCCATCGCACTATTCGTCGAAAACTACACTTTGAGCCCTCTAAGTTTGTTAGAGGATGCCGTGAGATGTCTTTATGGTTTCATCTTCGGGAAGGAAAAAATGTCTTCCAGCTGGAAATATTCCTGGGGCTAAGAGATCCGTCGGAGTTACGCATGTGACTTATTTTTAGTTGACGGTTTAGGCTAGTTGGTGTTAAGTCTCTCGAGACGAAAAAACTGAAAAATACACTCCTCTCTCCAGGTTTACGTAAAGCAAAGCAGTTAAAAAAGCCTTTAATAATTTGTTTTCGGGAGCCAACAGACTTGGCAAAATTTTCATTATTGTTTTTCTTCATGACGACCTTTTCAGATAAACACTTTCTTTAAATATTGAAATTTAAAGAAACCTCGTACAATGCAATCACTACTCATGTTCGGCAAAGCACGATCTACATTCGAACACAGCATAAATTAGAATCCGCGTTGCGGGAAGCCGGGATCAGGGCCAACTTTATTACATTGTCCTTGCTAACCATACGTTTTTGAGTTCATTGTTATTTGAATTGCCCTTACTGAATTAAATTTAGACAGTCATGAAACGAGAATACTGTTTTTAATTTATACGTCGAATATCACAGAGTACAAGCATTGTATAAAAAGTATCGGTAACATTTTTTTCTGGACGTGTGCATGAAGTGCTTATTCCAAGCCATCGGTTAAGCGTGCGCATGATCGCAGATCGTTTTGGCATTTATATGACGAAATTGCACGCCATTATCACTGAAAATCTAGCGACGGGAAAGATCTGCGCTAAACTCGTCCCGAAGGTCTTGACGGACGACCAAGAGCAGAGTCGTGTGTCTGCTTGTGTCAACTTCTGCAACGTCATCGCGACGATTCCCCAAACCCCTTACGTTCCCGACTTGCCACCAGCCCTATTTATTATTTCCTATTCCCAAAAGTGAAATCCTCCCTCAAAGGACACCACCATGGGACCCTAAGTGTCGTCAAAGAAGCTTGCACGCGTACCCTTAAAGACCTTCCGGAATCCACCTACTTTGGAGATTTAAGAGTCGTGGAAAAGCCGCTGGCAAAAGTGCGTCGACGCTAAAGGGATATACTTTGAAGAATTTTGAGATAATGTAGCAATACTTGAAATAAATGACGTATTTTTCAGAAACTTTTACGGATACTTTTCATGCAAACCATGTAATAAAGGCAAAAGTAATAAAGAAATATATTTCTTTCACAATGAAAAATACATACATGAATGAGGTAACACTAAGTTATGGAATTATTTCATGTGCTTGAAATTTCGAAACATTCCGAAACAGTTGTGGTCTTTCAAGCCACTTCTTTAAATCCTGTCAATGGTAGGTTCACTGAAATATTATCAATAAAAGAAACGGCGGTTATAGAACTGGAATTGCGTCAGCCACTGAGGAAAGCTTACGCGTTCACGAAAGAATCGATATAATTATCAAGGGCGAATCTCTTATAGGAATAATCGTTGAGAATGAAGAACCACCGACTGCCAGCCGTGAGCGCTCAATTAAGTGACTCAAATATTTCTTTACACGCTAAGTTGATAAAAGTGTGATGATATTGACTTTTTTCTAATGTTTGATAGAACACAATAGAACTGCGACAGTGTTCAGTTCAAAATGAAATACACAAAAGAACATACCTATACTTCGCACGTTTCATTTTAATTGACGGCCCATTAAGAAACAGAAACTGTGAGGCAGAAAGTAACTATAATATGATTTCTTGTTATGTGACATGCATGTAGAACGGATCCAAAGCAAGTAATAATCTTTATTGCACCAATGGTTCGATAAAAAGAAAGTGGACCTTTTTTCGAAAGTGAAATTTTGTTGAGTTACGGTCAGTAGCTAACCGTTCCGCTTGAAATGTACACTTTTCCGACAGACTTTCGGAATATTTTCCCCCCTAGAGACCACAATAGGATAAACATTAAAAGGAAACATCTTTTTCTCAGTCCTTAACAAGGAGTGGCGAAAATGTCCAATTCCTAAATTTTCTCTCGTCTGACCTTCCTAAACGGTATTATTTCATTGTCGTTACCAATGGCTATTCGCTTCGTTAACACTACGGATGTGGTAAAATGAGTCTGGCCATTTTTTTATGAATACCACTTTCCTTAAAGGAGGCTTTACCGACAAATTCTACTCGTGCTAGTATCATTGGGTCTGAAATTTGAAACACAACAGGAAGCCATAATGACCTAAATTTTGACATTGTACCAGTGAACACGCTTTTTTCTGAAAACATATGGTATATCGTTCGATATACCATATGTTTGTGCCTGTATATTGTAATTGCGATCGTATTATTCTTATCGCTTAGGGAATTTTAATATTTCGACCGAACAAGGCATCAAATTTCAAACTTTATAAATCATTCGAATTGATAACTACTTTGAGCGCTATTTATTCTTCGACATTTAACAATCGTCCGTTCTTAGCATGAACACATTTTCAATTGCTTTTCCCTAGCTTCAATTTTATACAATGATTTTTTTTCTATTTTGAGCGACACTTATTGTGGAACAAAGAAACTAAAGATTCAATTGTCTCCAACGAGAGGGAGGCAGCTGATCACAGATTATGCACTCGAATGTCCAAAACTGCGTTCGGAATCCAGAATGGTGTTTTCACTAAACACAATTGATCACATTATTATCATGCTATAAGCCACATGCTAATTTATTACTGATTTTATTGTCAATAGCGTTCCCGGATTCCTCGAGGGGCAATCAATCAGAGATAACAACACGTTAAATTATTACCACATGAAACAACAGATCGTAATAAATCATTAACCACATCCCAGAAAAAAAAAACATATAAGTTTTTCAGACAGCACGATGCAAGCACTCATTGGACATTTCTAAAAATTTCACTGCAGCACTCAGTGAAATTTTAAAACAATAACAAAAGTTTCGAATTTACCTACGCTACAAATTATGCACTCGAGTCCCACTCAGTCACTAAGGTTCGCTTCTGCCATAGATTCTTTGCAAGTGCAAAATTTGCTTAATAACAAACAATTGTACAGCTAGTCCCGTTGCTATTTACTGTGGAATGAATTCTTCCACACGCTAATGCAAATGCCAGCACAGTATTCTCCAAAATAGTTAAAAGAATACAATTAGATTTGTGGAAAGAATAATGTTCTTACGATGATAGCTCGCATGCCGGCGGTGAGTAATTGTCTGCTATTTTGAAAGATAACTTGGTGACGCGAAGAGAGCAGACTGAAGTAGGAGTACACGTTAAACTGTGTCTCTAAATTACAGCCAAAAAGTCCTCAATTGCATTGAACATGTATCTACTTATGAAATTCTGTAATTTTTAGGGTGTGAATTTTAAAAGTCTACCCGGTCATGTGGCATAATATGTGCTCGAAATTAATATTCTTCAATCTCCAATTACGTACGGGCAGAATTAAATAAATACATTTTCTTAGAACTTAAAAAATATTGCGGTGAAATGAGGTTGTATACATTTCTTCGCCCGCAGTGTAAAAGTGGCTAGGGTAAGAAGATAAAATCATATTAATACAAACGAACGAAGCACGACTGTCGTGATGGCGGAAAGTGTAATTCATATTTTTTATTTTGCATCTTTTCGAATAAAATTACGGCTGATATTTAAATGGGCTCGTTTCAATACGTATATTGGAAAAATATTCTTAATTTCGTTGTTGCTCAATTTATTAACCTCGAAGCAGATTGGATCCCAATTTTTCATAACCAACTAGTTTTACACAATATCAAAATTGAACCTTTTGTTGGGAAATAAAAAATGGCCGTGGCACTTGATTTACCAGTATATTAACTAGTTAGATTTTTCCATGAAAAGATTTCATGCTTCAGCTGTAACACTGAGTTACTTCATAGACTGAATGAAAGGAACTCAATGACCAAATACGGAACACTAAACTCGCTCAAAAGTTCCGTATCCAAGGTTTTAGGTCGAGATTTAGAGAGAGCTTCGTCCCACTTTGGGAATCCAAAACGTAACAAAAGCGCACACGCTCAACTCTCGGACCTTCCACTGACCGAAGAAATACTTTTTTCCTCGCCACTATTCCATGAATATATATATATATATATGCATGTTTCCAAATATATACATTCAAACACGAAATCCCGCCATCCGGCGAATAAATATTCATTCACATAGAAACAGAGATAAGGAAATGGGAAAGGAACACACATAAAGGACGAACACAAGAGAGATGGCGGATGTGAGCAGATCACAAATGTAAAAATATTTTCCTACACCAGGACTTGAACACCGGACCTTCCACTTGTCGGGCGGAAAGTGGAAGGTCCGTGGTTCAAATCCCGGATAAGGAAATATTTTTACTTTCGTGATCTGCTCAAAAACCGCCTTCCCCACATGTCCTGTGTTCGCCTTTTATGTGTTTTCCTATCCCCTTTCCTTATACCTATTTCTGTTTGAATGAATATTTGTGCGCCGTATGGCGGGATTTTCAAGTTTGAATATATATATATATATATATATATATATATATATATATATATATATATATATATATATATATATATATATGTATATATATATATGTATATATATATATATGTATATATATGTATATGTGTGTATATATATATATATATATATATATATATATATATATATATATATATATATATATATATATATATATATGATTTCTTCGAAGTAACACAGAAGTGTGAAATAAAAAACTTAGACAGCAACACTCAACATGAGAACACATAAAAGGAACACTCACACGTTTTATCTTGATAACTTCGACGGACTCGAACTCCGTCTTCTTCGGAAGATTAGTTAGGACTCCTAACTAATCTTCCGAAGAAGACGGAGTTCGAGTCCGTCGAAATTATCTAGATATAACGTGTGAGTGTTCCTTTAGGTGGCCGACGAACCTAAAGAAAATCAAATATTACCATACCGCTACAAACACTAATGGACCCCTCTGGAGTGGCCCCTATATACCCCTCGTACAACACATTTTAATAAGTGTGGTTTTCCATATTGCTAAAGCCATTGGAGTTATTTTCATTCAATCTACGTTCCTAGAACTCTTCATTTAGTTGTTATTTCATTAAGGTTGAGTACATTGTGTACTACACAATGTACCTACCTTATAAGCCCATATAAACCACGTGGACTATGTATTTCTCCGTACTATAAGCAAATTAACTTTCAAGGTCCTATGGGCGAGTTATGCTATTATTTCAACATTCAATTTACCGAAATGAAAACGAAAAAGAGTCAACTTAACTGTTTTTCAAACTTAATTTCTCCAAACACATGAAACATCTCATTAGAATTTATTCAAAAATCTTAACAATTGAGAGAAAGTAAAAGCAACTAAGTATGAATTAGTATTTTTATTTTAAATTTGACTCTAACATAATATTTGCATTTCTTTGATCTTAGGGGTTTCTTTATTTGACATCATTGACTCTTTGAAAAACCTAAGGCTGCCAATTCCCTTCACTCACCATTGAGAATCTGCGATATTATCCGTTCTCAGGGAAAAAAACGCGGAAAGGCCCGAGTGTATGAACTGAACTGAATTGATGGTACTTTCTAAAGTTTTAATCAAGAATTTAATCACTAAACCTGATAATAATTTAGCAGGTTTTGGAAAGTGATGATAGTATTTATATTCAACGAAAGTTGTTTTAAGGACTTACAAAAAAATTGAGATAAGAAATATCGATTTTATAAACTTGTGAAAAGCTATAAAAAAAATAGGGAAGAGACTGGACGCTGTCGGTGTTTCTATGTTTCATCTTGTTAAGTGCAGAACCCTCCACAGTGATGAAGAACCTACTTAAAATTCACATAGCCTAATGAAAACTTCGTTGCAATTTTCCACAGTTAAAACTTTATTGCCGACCATGGTTTCGATACACTGTATCATCTTCACCTGAAGATGATACAGTGTATCGAAACCATGGTCGGCAATAAAGTTTTAACTGTGGAAAATTGCAACGAAGTTTTCATTATGTCTCGATTCCACAATATCACGCCTGATTCTTCACTTTTCGTTCACATAGCCTGTTTATTCTGAGCAAAATAAAACCGCTTTATTGGATTACTGACCGGCATAATTTCATCGAGAAGACGTAATACTTGGCCCGCGGAAGTAATTCGCTGAGAATTGAAACAAAACTTGCAATTCGTTATTTTTGACTGTCCACCACGAGAAAAGAGTGAGAAAAAAGAATTCCGGAGGTGAAATTCTTTCAATGCACGAAGAGCTTTCCCTAAGGAAAAACTTCAGTAAAACCAGCAGAGCATGTAGTTATGTAGGCACGAAAAGTGAAAGAATGACTCCTCGAATGGTGAGGTTCCATGGGATCTGTGACAGTCGGTGAGGCGAGAAGAATTTTGCAATTATTAACATAACTTGCGGAAGAATCTGATAACTTGGAAACATCATGACTAGCAGTAAAGACCGCACGGTTGACGTATTGGGAAGATTCTACTACTACTTACTGCACACTTAGCATAATTGGACGCCGCTAACATGAACTGACTACTGACCATATCTGACTGACTATATCTAACCAACCATGTGGCTGCACAAGCGATGAGCGTACACGGCTGTGGCTTCGGTATGTTTGTTTATCTTCAATGCATCATTTCCTTCACAAAGACATCACACCAGCGGAAGTAAATTGACGCAAACGCAAAATTTGGATTTGGTACGTGGATACCATGGAAAAACGTCTCTATATTCGAGATTAGCGGGTCGCGGTGGTCTAGTTGGACTGCTGACCGGAGGGTCCCGGGTTCGATTCCCGGGCAAGGCACTCTAGGCACCTGCAGCTCCACCCAAGCTAGTTGATTTTACGGGTACCAGATCTTCCTGGGAAACCATAACCGGCACAGGGAAAGGAACTGGCCCTCCTACCCTGATGTGTGAATATTCACACGCAGTCGGGCTTAGTACATGGGTGAGCTCTACCATCACCTACTAAATCGACCTTCGGGTTGATTACTGTGTTTATGGTTTATTCGTGATTAAAACATTTTCATTAGCTACGTTTTTGGCCAACCTACGAGTTTCTTACCGTATGTGGTGTTGGTCTTTTCGTACACTTCCACAGTTCAGAAGTCAATGTAGAAGACATACATGGCAGAGGTATAGAAGCTGAAGAAAACTCTACCCCAGGGAAGAACACACTTAAGGCTGGCAAATGGAATATGCGGGCCAACGGGCCACTCGGAGAATGTTAATTACAATGCAATCCTTGGAACGAAGGACTTTGGATGCACTTTGCTCCATTAAAGATCCTGATACAGCGCCAGGGTGGAACAGAAACAACTACAAAGCTATACCCACTCAACGACAATCGGGCGTGTCAAAACGGCTTAAAAGAGTTCCTGGCTTTAGAAATTGCATTTAAACTAGTTTTATTGCTCCAGTAAACACTAAATTCTCCCAACGCAAATTTGAATGATTAGAATTAATCATGCACAGAGTAATGAAGACATTTTTCAGAGGTGATTTGATGAATTTCTTCACTTGAATTTTACCTGCTATGGCCAAACACTCATCCACCAGAAACCTTAAGCTACAAAGCAAAAATGAAACCCGACCATACAATAAAACAACCTCAGTTAAGAGAATGGGAAACACCCAAATACGTATTATGTGCAACAGCAGCTTATGTAAGAGTACACCTCTCTGTTAAGTATTCCCGTCTCCAGCCTATTCCATACCAAGCAAATGAGTCAACGCGAAAACAAAAGAAAACGCTTACTTAAGAATTCACCCACGCAATATCTCAGTTTTGTCGTCACAATCTTCTCCGTGTCAACAACGCGAGACTGCTTGCTGATTGTGCTTTTCCGGTCTAATCGCATGTAACCAACCGTGTCGCCGTGAGGTTGAAAACTATTTCGCAATGCCAGCGCATCGCGAATAGAAGATTCAAGTGAACTCTCGCGTACATCTAGATAATCAATAATATTCCGCCTGAAGATCGGCCCGATAGTTGAGTTCAGAGGTTATCTGGTATTAATATATGCGGTCCTCTATCATGAACACGTGGAATTCGCACTCGCGGTATGAGGACCGGCTCCTTTCCCTGAGCGAACCGTGGTTTCCCTCGAAGACCTGGTTCTCAAGGTATCAAAGATCCTGAAATTTTCAACGTGTAAATTCTGCAGAACTTGAAATTTTACTTGAGGTTGCCCACAGGTTTCACAGACCTGGACTTCGGCCGGAGATCCCATGGGCATTAGCCGGACGCTGGACAAACCCGACCACCACTTCGCCCAATATACTCGTATTATAAATGCCTGTAGCAATCGAAAAAAGTGCAAGTTCTACTATACCAGTGCAAATGCAGAGACTATTCAATTCGAGAGCACAAAATACAACACACGCCTTCCGTCTGACTTCACATCTACATCAAAGTCCAATCTGCGCACATACACAATAGGGAAACGGTACAAAAGATAATGTCGGGAATATCTACTCCCTCTTTTAGCAACAGACGCGATATCTTTGATTCAAAACAATAAATACACAACGGAGCGCCATCACCGCGGTGATAAGTCGACAGAAACGAGTGATTTTCGAAGTCTACAGGAAATCTACGGAAACCCAAGGACCACAAGGTGGTTTGCACAAGGGGGAACCACGCCGCATTCCGCCTAAAGAGGCTCTCTGCAGCTGGGGCTATGAGCGCCTAGAGGCGGCGCTAAGGGCGTCGCTGACGAAACGCCAGGGCGTTTCGTCGCTGATGGGTCGACCGGGGTCAGCACCCTCTCAAAAAAGCGGAATGGAATTACCGTACATTGAAACAGTGGCCATATATTTTCAATGGACACCCAAGCACAAATTAGGAATACTGATTTAACTAGGTACCTATATCACTCATTTCTGACAGCAAGGCATTTTAAATATTTATAATTTTATCAAACTTCGAAATTCTTCCCAAATATTGTGAAAATTTTCGACTAATGACAAATTTTTACTGGGTGAAATGTATTTCCCCATTTTTTCCTAGTGCACGCTTTGGCAAACGAAATATGGTTAAGGTACGTATGGCAAACGTTTGTAACGCCCTCTAACTTGAATGTACAAACTACTGATTTCCAAACACGTTACAATTTCTCAAGCCATTGCCACTCCTTGCCAAAGACTTAAATTATGACGAAATGTGTATATAGGGCAGTACAAATCTTAATCCTGCAATACAATGGATGGCCGAAGAGGGAACTAATGTGGCTTTTTCATAGCTTGCTCGTAGCTCTTTTTAGTGGCATAATCTAAAGCTGAAAATCGAATGCTTTTTAAGAATTAAAACAAGCAAGATCAAGTCTTTCATTTTCGATATTGCATTGTAAGAATTTTAAAAACTAACAAGCATTAACGGAATAACAATTAATGTGACGTTTACACTAACAAAATTCCGATTGCATTCAGTATCACGACAAAACAAAGCAAGAAGTACATCTCATTAAAATGACGAACAAATACCAACGTCGACGAACATTTGTATAATCAGCAATAGGTTATCATAATGTAGGGCTAAAAACATACATGTGGGTTAAGGACGTAGGCCCTAACACTCCATGGGCAACAATGGCGCATCAAAAGAGATCATCACCTCCGTCCCACAAGACACTAGTGAGCAACCCGAAGGCTATGGAAAATGTTCATACGGGCAAAACTTATCTCAACACCCCTGGTCTGACCTTCAGAGAACTTCAGCTTAAATAAATGCAATTCTATCGTCATTACTTCCATTGTGAAATTTCCTAGCATCAAATATCTATAGAAGAAATGTCGAAAACAACATTATGCACAGAGTTCATGCGCATAAAACGTGTGAGACTTGCAAAGCGTAAAAAATTTAAATGATCTAAGTTAAAATGAAAACATTGCAATGATTCCTCAGGAAGTGGAATACAATGTAATTTATACTTAAATTTGAGCTGCTTTTATACAGAATGCCCACTCATCTTATGAAATCAAAATCCACAATTTTCCCGACGAATACGCAGTCCTTTTTTTCGAATTTTTCTCTCCAGTATTTGAAATCTGATAACGCATATTTTTGTGGGTCGTCCCTCGACGCTTCAATTGCCAACAGTATCGCAAAAGTCGGTCTAACTAGAGTATCTGAATTCGCAATACCCTGATAAAAAACGTGAACGGGTTTCGCAACGGAAAGGAACATCGTTATTATTGGAAATTCTCGATTTCCATATCATATATCGTACCTGATCCGGATATTAAACTCACGAATTCCTTTGAAAATTATTGGCCGTTTTCCTCACTTTTACCCGATTTTTTTAAATGAAGTGACGAAAGCCCGACTTTGCCCTAATTTCCCCTACTTCGTTGTCACCCTGCATTGTTTCAGGTAATCCGAAGTTCATTCGTTGAAATTAGGTAACATTTTATAAATTGTTCGGAAGATAGCGGCTTGGTGGGAGACTCCTCATTTGTACCTGCTGGCCTAGTCTTAAAGACTTGTCAACGCGGCATATCATTGCGCAATAGAATAAAAAAAGTCCCAAATAGACATTTCCTTTCACTGCAGCCTTTTAACCAGCCTATGCCAAGTGTTGCGATACACAGACATCCCAGTGATGGCCCGGAACAAATCTTTCAACAGAATACAGTATTCCTAGTTTTTTATGAGATTCATAGCGGATACCGATCGCTGAAGACACTCTACAATTATGAAATGTACTGTGTCGGCTCATCATCGTTATCGTCCCCAAAAGATGACTCATCTGGCTCCTCTCTACTCGATCCCTCTTCGGCGGCCCGAAGCAGAAAGCCTTTGAATTGAATGCTATGTGATTCATTTTGTGATTTATCAACTCTAAAAGCATTAGAGGAGTACAATTAATGAGCAACAGCACTTCTTTCTGTGACCATTTCATTGTTTTTCTTATGTGATACAATGTATAATACGATAATAATGTATGTAATAAGGTAAATACCTGTACATACCCGCCCTGCCTGCGCCTTTCATGAGCTTATTGCATTTCAAAATTCAGATAGGTTTTTCGATTGACAGTCTTGTGATCCCATCTTTCAGCTGTGCATTACCTTTAGCAGTGAAAAGTACTGATCATCCTCACCTCCCTTTTTTCTTTCCGAATCACCTGAAGCACTTCACCCTTTCGAGAAAATGTGCACTGAACCTTTTCCATTGTTTTTGCCTCACTCTTCAATGTGGCAGGGAGCTCTCGATTTGACCTGATGGTTGTAGTAGAGATTCCTGATTAAGCATTGTCTTCATTGGCGCTCTTATTGGAGTCACTTTCACTTATCAAGAAAGGAGTCAATTTTCTACCTCTGACCTTCACTACAATATCGGAATCACTTCCGCTCTCTCCGTCATTCTCCAGTGCCACATCTGACGAGTCATCGCCACACAGATCTAATAACATGCCTTCCTCCCGCAAAGCACTTTCTTTCCTATGTGATGCAATTACATGGAATATTTCTTTAAATATTTCGAAAAATACGGATTAAGAAAACTTTCTCGCACGACAAACCCAACACCAAAATCAATTCACCGGAACTCGAGGAAACGAACTGCTCACGACACATCGAGAGATGGAATTGACCAGAACCGTATAAGAACTATGGACGATTCTGTTTGGACCCCTCATTCTTTTCATAAAAAATATTTACATTCAAGGAGAAGACCTGAAAGTGAATTTCATTAGACGGGAGTGGATCTTGCAAGCGTGCCAATGATCCTTGAGGCGATAGAGATTAGGTTCCGCGCCCTACGATAGGGAGGATCATGTGGATAAACACTCAAGAAATAACGAGGCAAGGAGTTCGGAGTACCCAAGGAAGAGAAAAAAAATATCACCTCCAAAAGGAAGAGGGACGACGAATAAGTTTCAAGCTGTTGAAATTAAAGTTGCGCGCCATTACAGAAAACCAGGCTGGGATTTAAATACAGTTAAATGACTTACTCTAACAACATTACTATACAACATCACGAAATCAACAATTAAGCAACGACTTTTCATATAAAATAACGACAGGAAAATGAAAAATTACCACCAAACATCTATATAATAGTAATTAAAAGTTTAAAATGAAGCTCCTAAAGGAAGAGAATTATCGTCATCCGTCCTCAAAGACTGGGATTTAAATGATCAGAATTCTCGCGAGTTGAGACTTTTCAAAGATATAATGCGGCATATCATTGCGCAATAGAATAAAACAAGCTCCAAATAGACATTTCCTTTCACTACAGCGTTTTAATCAGCCTATGCCAAGTGTAACGACACACAACCATCCCAGTGAAGGCCCAGCACAAATCTTTCACCAGAATAAAGTGATCCTAGTTTTTGATCAGATTAATCGCGGATATCCATCGCTGAAGACAAGCTACAATTATGAAATGTAAGAACTTTGATGAATAAAAAAAAGCATAAAACCTAAATACCAAACTGACATTTTTCTGGAATTTGGCCAAAGAAAATGAACTCTACACAAATAAAAATGAATGAATCAATTAGAGAAGATTTTGGGAAATTAATTGCACCACTCCATCGTACTTTAATGTTTCTCCTGGTTCAAAAACATTAATATCATCAAAAAAACAAATTAAAGCCTTGGAAATTAGAATCACTTTAAGAGCAGCATGGGCAGATTTCAGATAACAGATAAATCGAGTGCAACACTCTGAGCCACCGCATACTTTGGATGCAACCTCAACTGAAACAGCAAAGCATATTTTCAGGCCAGCCTTATGATGACACCGTTCCAAGAATTTTGCACAACTGTTAACGCAATGGCAGGCAAGAATATTTTCGAGTCTTTGCTTCGCAACATCGACTTCCGAAAACTCAAAGAGACACACTGAGAAACATTGTGCTATTTTTTAGCCCCGAGACGTCTTCATAAAAAAACAAGTCCCATGCTTGCAATGGGACTTGCACAAAAATGCAATCGCGATGGTTCGTTTTTTGCAAGTAATCAAAACATTTTAATATCTTTTTAAAGGTTTCCCAAAATGCCGATAACGATAAAATTAAAACTTAATAAGAAAATAGGAGTTCCATGAAATATTAAACGCCATGTCACGATAAACCTGAATATTTATTTCACAAAATAGATGCATATGTACCAGCTTCTATTACAATTTGAAGTCAACAAGGATATCGTAAAGTCACAATATCAGTGTCAAAACATGGGAATATGTTTAGCCCACCGAAGGGAAAAATATATTCCTTCAAATAGAAATAACTCAAAAACATACCAACAATAACATTTAGCGATGAAAAAGGGGTCAATACAGAAAAATAGGACATGTTTCAGAAAGTACTTTGAAATGTAAGGGATTTGACATTTTATGCTTCAAAACATTAAATATTCACTGAGTGAACCTCGTTCATAATTATCATATTTCTATGCACTTCTTAAAGTTCTACTTCACGCATACATTAATTTCAAACAAATATTATTACAAGGTAATCTACCGGTTTAGGTAGGCTTTTGGATGGATGGACACAACTATCAAATAAATATCTTGTGACTCCAAATAAAACACAATCGAGCAACATACTCTCCATCAGGTTCCTCCTCATCTCTAAAATAAATATAAGTAAGCTAAAACTACGGACCTGAAAATTAACCCAACCATTTACAGAGGACAATTTAAGTCTTCAAGTCCATTCAGCTTTATTAAAGAAATACCCGAGGGGCTGTTTTAATTTCACTTACATTTTTCACATTTTGATTATTAATGTACTCGTGTACCTGCAAGAAAAAATATCCAAAAGCTAAGAAATTACTTAGGGTCTACTTGAAAAAATACATGGCAAATTTTTCGTATGAATCCAAATAGAAGCAGACGGTTACCTGTAAAAAAATAAGTAATATTTATGAGATAAAGTAAGAAGCCAAAATCTAAAAATTTACTGTCGGGTATTTTACCGTTTAATGTATACTATACTTTGGATGGACAGAGGCTGAACACCGCTATATTTATAGGTCTCGCTCAACACGACACAACCCGACCCCCATACTATACAATTAACTGTTCTTCAATTCCGCGTACATTCTACCTCCCTCCATTCCGACCAACATACCTATCCTCTTCCTTCCACTACCCCACCTGCCTCACGTTCTCCCCTCTATCAATCTTCAACAGCCTATCGCCAATCAAAATGCTCTGCATAAATCTTTTCCTGCCTCCTTTGGATTTCTCCCAACAATCCTTGTCCTCCCCCATCACATCTAGTTCTTCGTTTGTTTTCCTTGCCACCCATTTCACCTTTTCCATCATTCTCCACACCCACATCTCAAAAGCCTCCAGTCAATACGCTTCGCAATCTATTAATAAAAGTCCATCATTATGCCTCGACGTCCAGGTTTCGCAACGCACAAAACCACGCTCAATAACTAAGTTTTTACTTATTAGTAGATTAATGGATTGAATTAATACAAATAAACTCTACATCATTCCTTGTTACTACGAGTCACATGATTCGGGTTATGTTACATTGGTTAGAAAGATCATGAGCACGGTTTGAGCTCGACCAATCTGACAGCTCGGACACATTTTCGTCTTACTACATAAATAGTAGGACGCTGTGGCAACGGATGAATTTCCTCGCGACTCCGTCATGACAAATGAAAGGCTTAGCTCTCAAAATTAAAAAAAAAGTCGTCGTCATGATGATCCGAGGCTTGGTTAGCTGTTCTCCGATCTCTATTCTGCTTCCTGCCAATCCCTCCATTCCTTCGTAGTTCCTGAACTTAACGTACGTACGACTTCCATTACCAGTTTCCATATTTGGCTTCCCCCTCTTATTCTTCCCCACTATGCTTCCTTCGGCCTAGGAGACTTACATTTGCTTTCAGGTTTTTGTCAGTTACAGCAATCTAAGATCATGGCAGGTTTTTAATGTTGAGCTTGAACGAGTTTTTAAAAGAGAAAATATTCCGCTCATACTTTCTTGCAGAGTTAGCATCGAATCAGGTTCCTCTTAAGAGTATGAGTATGTAGCATACTGCCACCATATTTACATCTCCAGATTTCTCGTATTTTTTCGACAGTATACAATTCAGAACATTTGTCTATTCAAATCTTAAGAATATGTTACAAAGGACAAGTCACCGTTCTTCAAGGACAATATTAACCATAACACAACGTGACCACAATAATCAATCCGAAGGTTGTTTCGACAGGTGAGGGTTGAGCTCACCTCGTATTAGCCCTATACGGCAACTGAAACAAGCACGCAGGGGCAAGGGGACCAGTTCCTTCCTCTTTGCCGCGAGTGGTCTCCCAGGAAAACCTGGTACTCGTAAAAGCACAAAATCACACAGCTTTGATGATGACGTACCCAATGGCATCACCCGGAATCAAACCAGGGCCCCGGAGTCAGTACCCAGAGCTCTACATTAATTTTAACAACATACTAAGTTGACGAAAAATATTTTTGTAGTCCCGTGAAAATATTTTAAAAATAATTCACTGGAAGCCCATTAAATGAATATGGTGCGTAATTAAGAACACTTTCCTGGATTATTACCTAGTTACTGCGATTGGTTTCAATATAATATACATAGTGATGGATGCTAGATAATTTCTCCTTCACTAATCCAAGCCAAATCCTAGACAGTCATCCTCGTGGCCATATTGTCTTTCGCGTAATTACAACTGGTTCAATGGACCTTGAAAGTAAACATTTCTCCGGTATACACATTAGTACGTGTGTGCGTGCATATGCTTTTCAGGTTTTGAGTGACAACCTTGAACACATGGAGGTCAAACATTATCTATAGAAATAAAGCTACATCCATGGACAAGCGATGATGAGAACAGTACGTACACAGGATACAAACGTCCAGAAAAAAACTACCCCATTAATATGATAAAGTTTTCATGTTTTATAAACGTCAGTACTCTAGGGTTTATAGAAAACCAGAGTTATCAACCCGATGAGCACGCAAAGTCCTCTGAAGAAAATCCCCGGAAAAATACCAACTCATTCCCATGTGTCCCAGGTTCAAATTAAAAAAATTGACAAAAATCCAATTCTTGCCAATATTTGACATTGTAGATGATTTCAACAATTTTGTAAAACAAACGGCGAAGATACTACGTATACACGTGCGTCTTCGTTTTCCGCCGACAATGTGACAGCTACATAGAAACTGAGGTCTTGGCTTCAAGGAAACCACTTATTACATGTCTACCATTTGATTAACACGTAGAAAGGTTTTCGTCCGCTGTAAAACCAATTTATTTCGTCCATTTAACTAAGAAAGAATCGCTTTGAATGCTTCAAAATTGGGACTACTATACGAACAAAATTTTGAGATTCCTGGTCAAAAAAACGCCTCTCCTCTAACCCTCAAAACTGCATACGATACGCAAAAACGAGCAAGTTGTTTCTGTCGCTTTCAAACGGTTGGTCGCCACTGATATCCATTGGTTAGCCCATGGAATATACGGCCGTAATGCGATGTGCTCATGCCCAAATAATAACTATTAGACATTTTTCGGGATTTTAAAAATTTTTTAGATCATAGGAATTCGCCTTACGGTACATGGCGGGGTATAGAATCGCCATTTGATGGGATCAAGTGTTAAAATGGAGGTACTGAAATGAAAATTAAAATTCAATTCCTCTGGTTGCTTTGATTCAGGACTCCCTACTTTTTCAGAGATGAACATTTTCTCCAGCTTCTGACGCATCTATTCGTTAAACACTGCCATCAAAGATGCAACGATAGCAAACATGCTAAAGATGTTTAATGATCTCTGGACCCTAATTCAAATATTTTGGAAATAAAACGTCGAGGAAAGTATTCCTTACATTGGATGTGACTCATAGTTTAGGTGAACATTATGATGATTCTTGCTCGTAAAATGCGTTATCGAAGAAATAAATATCAAACAGCCCAATTATTTCATATTCCTAAGATCATAATAAAGATAGATCACTGGCAGTATTTTGGTGGATAAACTGGGGGATCCAATAGGCAGGATAAACACTCCCAATTTCTTTGAATTTTACATTTTCAATATAATATCAACTGTATGTTTGGAACTAGAACAAGATACATTCTAAATTCCTGTACATCGACTGGACTTTGGGTGACATGGTATAGCGCGATACGTCGAAACGGCTTTTCTGTAATCTGACAGCAATACATTATACAGTCTTCAAGAGCAGTGTTTCATTAAGTAACTTCACATTCTGAATAAGAAACCTTACTGTCACAACTTTTGATTATGATGGATGGATTTGAGAACGTTCGACACACACGTTATTCTGGCATCAGGTCTCTTTTTCGTTCTGTAGTCCATTAAATAACTGCTTATCGCACGAAAAAGTTGGGAGCAATGGGTTTTTAAGAAAAAAATGAAAATGTGTGATGAAGGAAAGAGGACAGTAAAAGGCGAGTTCCGAACAGGAATCATTACTCTCTTTTTTCTCGTATTTCGTGCAATGGTATCTCTCTTGAAATAGATATAAACTCCAAACAAAGCGAGGGACGCAATCTAAGCAAAAAGACGGATATTGGCGATAAAATATGGATTCACACACAGAGAAATAAAAGTACTACTAAAAAAGAGTACTACTCAGGAGCGCATCGTCTTTCGTGAAATCTAACTTTCAAAAAGCTTAAACAAAACATGGGCAACAACAGAGGACTGGGTTAGCGTACACGTATCGCAATGAAACAATTGTGTCCACGGAGTCTGCGGACGTTTTATGTGAAAATGTTCACATGGGCATTCTGAATAAAATTTTGGGCAAAAAAGAAATTCACGTAAAAAATATACCCTCTCTTCGAAGAAAATATTTTGCCCTAAACGCCTTATAATTTAGTTTTTATGGATTGGAGCATAAATAACAATAATTTTAGAAGATCCTTTCCTGAACAAGTTCAAAATAGAGACTGATAGGATAAAAATCCCGTGGTTAAGTCGGATAAGGTACAAATGAATATTCTAAGGGTGTATCGGGGCGTAAATATTGAATGATTTAAAACGTGATATGCACTAAGTCAGAGGTAGGAGCATTCATTTTAGAATTTCATTGTGTTGCGGAAGTATTATTTGTTTTCACTATTGATTACTCATGAGAACTGCGTGTTTTTAATTTCAAGAGTTGTGTCAATGAGCAGTGCACTCGCAAGAAAAAAAAGCTGGGTGTGGGTCTATGAGTCATCGGTAAGACTATGCAAACCATGCAAAAATATACATGACTGCGGCTTTTGGCCGAGGGCCATAACTGTTCCATATAATCCTTGCATACGAAATATGACGTAATGGCTTTCCTCCCGGTAAAATATTCCGGAGGTAAACCCCAATCGGATCTCCGGGTGGGGACTACTGGGAGGGGAACATCAGTCAAGGTGGATGAATGCAGGATAGGGATATGGAACGTTAGGTCATTAAGGGTGTGAGCGAAATAAGAAAATGAAAAGATGGAGATGGATAGGCTGGCAATAGACATCCTGGGTTTGAGCGAAATTAAGTGGGCGGGGGCGAACGACTTCGGGAGCGACGGCTACAGGGTGATACGGGAGACGACCAGAAAATTGCAGGAGTAGGTATCACGCTCACGAAGAAATGGACAAGGAAAATAATATCGTGCTGGCAATATAATGAAAGGATATTGATCATAAAGTTTAAGGCAGAACCAACGGATAAGGTGAGAGTGCATGTGCACATGCCGACGTCCAGCCATTCAGATGAAGAAATAGAGGAAGTATACGAACAACTGGAAGACGTTCTGGGATCAGTAAAATGGAAGGAAAACCTCATAGTAATTGGGTGATTGGAACGCTGTGGTCGGCGAGGGGCGAGGGATACTTCGGATTGGGAAAACGAAACGCCGCGGGAGAGAGACTGATAGAATTCTGCAACGAGAAAAACACGGTAGCGGCAAATACCACCTTCGATCAACATCAGAGAAGAAGATACGCATGGAATATGCCTGGAGACAAAGCACGACACCAAATTGACTACATCGTTCTCAGGAGGAGAGACACAACCAAGTTAGGACGTATAAGAGCTACCCCGGCGCAGATATAAATAGCGATCACAACCTGGTGATCATGGACAGCAGACTGCGATACAAGAAGATGAAGAAAGTGACACAACAACCCAGATGGAACACAAAGATACTGGAATAAAAAAGCCAAAGAGAAGAGTTCACCACGGCCATTGAAAGGAAATTGAAGGAAATAATGAAAGTACCAGCACCGACGATCGATTGTAAGAAATGAGGAATATAATTACCAAATCTGCAGACGAACTCCTTTTAGGTAAGGCGGAAATATCTAAGAAGCCATGGATAACAGCTCAAATAAGAGGTATCATAGACGAAAGAAGAAAATATAAGAATCTAAGAAATGAGAGCGAAAAAGATATCTTTACACAGTTGCGGAACCAGATCATACGAGAGTGCAAGAAGGCAAAGGAGGAATCATAGAAAGCTGCTGCGAGGAAATTAATGACAACATGAAAAAGGGAAATAGCGAGATGGCTTACAAAGTAGTGAAGAGGCAATTCGGAGAAAGGAAAACAAAATTGCAAAACATCCGAGCCGCTAATGGAAAAATACTTATAAATGATGACGAGATTGGAAATAGACGGAAAGAAAACATTGAAGTACTCTATCAAGCTCCCAAACCACTAGAATATGTCTTAATTAAAGATGAAAGCATGATAGGTAAAGACGATCGGGGTCCCCAGATATTAAGAAGCGAATTCGAGAGAGCCGTGGCAGTCCTGAGAAACAGCAAGGCACCAGAAGTTGACAAAATAAATGCAGAAATAATCAAGGCACTCGGGGTCAAAGCGAAGGATGCCCTCTTTGGAATAATCAAAGATAGCTACGAAAGCGAAAGGATACCAGAAGACTTAGAGAAAAGTAAAATGATTACAATACCGAATAAACCGAAAACAAATAAATGCGAAGAACACAGAACATTGAGCCTGACTTCTCACGCATCAAAAATACTTTCTTATATTCGCCAAAGGATAGAAGGAAACAGAGTTCTGGCGGAAAAAATGAGATAAGTAAATAAGCTATTACATGTGGAATTCGTGGACTTGGAGAAGGCTTCGACAACGCCGAATGGAACAAGATGTTCAAGATACTAGAAGGGGTTGGATTGGACTACAACGACAGAAGAATTATCCATCACCTCTACATGAATCAGGTTATAACAATGAAAACGAAAAACGGGCAAAATAAAGAAGCAAAGACGAGGAGACAACCTCTCACCAGCAACATTCGACGTATACCCGTAAGAGGCAATAAAAGAAACACAAGAATCGGGTATCAAAGTAGTTCAGGTAAATGGAGAAGAAATCAACCTGCTGCGGTTTGCAGATGACATCGCAGCAGTGGCGGAAACGCGAAAGGACCTATAAGGAACTCTTAAGGGCTATGGGTCAAGTACTGTGGCTAAATGATATGAACATCAACAAGAAGAAAACTAAAATCCTAGTGTGCGGAAGAGAGAGAAGCTGAAGGCAGATATCACAATGCGAGGGGTGAAACTAGAGCAAGTGGAATCCTTCGTCAACCTGGGCAGCAGCATAGTAACATGGAATGGAAGATGTTCAACCGACATCAAGCGAAGAATAACCCAAGCTACGAATGCATTCATGAAGAAGAGGCAATTACTATGTTCAAAGAACCTAAGCCCGAAAACAAGGAAGCAATTCGCCGAGACTTTCGAGTGGAGCATGGCGCTCTATGGTTCCGAGATTTGGAACAATGGAAAAGTGGACCAGCGAAGAATAGAAGCCTTTGAAACATGGTGCTGAAGATTAAATGGACAGACAAAGTGAGGAACGAGGAAGTATATAGAAGAGCAGAAGAGAATAATACCATGTGGAGGACTCTACGGCAAAGAAGAGATGGATGGATTGGACACACATTGAGGCACAATGGATTGATTAGGAATATAATAGAAGCGAAGATTCCACGAGGAAGACCAAGAGGCATGTACATAGGACAAATTAAGAAGGACGTAAAACAGAGATGGTATCAAGGATAGAGAGAATTGACATTAAATAGAGTAGAATGGATGGCTGCAGTAAACCAATCCTAGGATTGAAATACTGATTATGACGATGATAAGAATCCTTAATAACGGATTCCTGAAACACGCCCACCTTACTCTTACTCAAAGACTTTTAAGGGCTCGTATTTCCCAAAATGCGTAACAACATGACCGTTGAATACGGTCGAGGTTAATAATTACGTCGAGCCTGGGTTTATTTTATAGAGATTTTCAGGCTTACTTCACTAAAAATTTGTGGAACAACTCTGCTGGGCTCTAAAATCGAGTTACTATAATATATTGTAGTGTTTCATTGAACATTAAACTTCAATGGGAATTAAGAAAGTACCACAAGAATTTTCCCAGCATAAAGATATGGAAATGTGCACATCGACAACATTGTCAGTCTTTATATATATATGATACAATTATTTTGGGCCAATTTAACTCCATTGAAGGTATGGCTCTGCCAAAGATTCCAAGGAAAATACCGGTTAGATTCACAATCGAAAGTTGGAATGGTAATGGACCCCGCAGGAAAAAGAAAAAAAAAAGATTGGACCAAAATGAAGGTGGGCCATTAGATAACTCCAAAACCTGTTTGACCACCAGAAGGGAAGCAACTTTTTCGGCGAAATTTCGCCGGGTTACAAAACGCATGCTTTTGGGGTCAGAGTTGCTCCATTTTTCAAGGTCGACCAACTCGTCACCACCCGCATTGCCGGTTGAAAGAATCAATCGTTCCCTTCGACGAATTTATTCCAAATACGTACGCTATTCGAAATAATATAATTTGTGGACTCCCGTTAGAACGCTAAATCCTACAAATTCATAGACGCCCGTCTATCGGCTCTATTTAAGTGCAGGACCGCAAGTTCTCTGTCACGTGGTATTACATTTGCGACGTTACGTCTAAGCAAATTCCCGAACTTCCACAAGGGTAAGGGTTTTAAACTTCGATTTCTGTCCTAGGAAGATGGTACGTATATCTACACTTACCACCATTTATAGCTTGGGTCGGAGATTGAGGGTGAAGAACTTGCTTAGTTGTTTCACGTGGTTGTCAAGGAGAAATTTTTAAGAAATAACTAATTTAATAAACGTCTGTTCCATTTCAAAGCAGAAGAAATGTTCTCGCTCAGAGTGGTCTCAAAGGCATGGGATTCAAATAATTTCACTAAATAAGACTTCCTTTTAAACGCTCGAAGGACGAAGCTATCCAATTCTCCGCGAGAATATTTCGTACACCTGCAGATGAAAGGATTTTTTGCACCAACAAAAATCGTTTGTGAACAAAAGCGTAAGCAGAAACTTCATAATTACTAAGAGCGAGCTCTTTTGTTCGTTGGAAATACTGAAAAATCAGATTAAAACCACAGGTACCTGTGGTTTTAATATGTTACGCTTCCACCACATCACGCCTGAGACCTCATCATTCGTTTGAAAAATCAGAGTCTACCTATTCATCGAATGCCTCTTCCGTCAAAATCCATAAGCAATATAATTCATTACACGTATACCAACTGACACACTTTCTTCCCGATGCCCAGCTATTCTTTCACGATTCAACCTTCTCAGATGAGATGTATTGTAAGCGGTCTTTCTTCTAGAGGTCTTTTACCTACGGCAACACTTCCAACAATCGCGACTCACTCACACGCAAGAGAAGATAAAACTTTTAAAATTTAAATCCACGCCAATATGTCAACTGCTTTAGTTTTGCAGATGGTTATTGAGATCAAGGCGGAAATATGCTAAATTTTTTAACTGTTTGCCTGCACTGCCAAGGTATAAACCTGATTATGGTCCTGAGATATGTTATTAGTTGCGTTGGCTTTCCCGGTGTCAGCTTTATGTTATGCTCGCTTAACTTCTCTTGGGAGAAAATATCTGAAAAGCGCTCATTTCACAAGCCGGTTCGTTTTTCAAGTTCACTTGACAAAATTCGTACTTGGGTACGTGATTCCACTTTGTTATTTTAAATACATACAATTTGTCTACATTGAAAAAACAGTAATACTTCATCTCATTAAATTCCACATAAATCTAAAGCCATGACTGCGGGCGAATTCGTGAGCACTATTTTTCCTCAACATTAAGCAACGCCTTTCCCCGTTGCGTTCGTATTTTCGACACGCATACCCAGACAAAGAACGAGATGGTCAATATCCAAAGCAAACGCCATCGAAAAAATGCTTTAGCGCAGTATGCCCTGTAAGAATAGTTAGCAGTGGAAGCATTGAGAAATATAATAGCAAAATTAAGTGTGAGAGTGGAGTAATTAAAGAGTGCGTTCAACGATGATCGAAACTGACACAGAGGAGCATATTTGAATTGAAAATGTTTTAATGGTAATCATGAAAACATAAGACTTGTTGAAAAAAATAGAAGGAAAAGGTCTGAATTTCTAATTTAAACGCCATTTTCGTTTGTTTTCAGAATAAGAATACCACTTATACGTGTTTTGATAGTAAAACAATTAAATGACATTTGGGAAAACAAGGAGTGGTTCGATCATAGATTTACTTGGAAAATCGGAAAACGAGTTCATTAGGAAACATAATTAGATAAGTATTATTTGTTTACAGTAATGACCTCGAAACTACCCCTAATATGGAACAATAGCTTTCAACTACGACTCACTCCATAATTTATAATGTAAACATAGACGAACTCGTTCCAGATCAAACTAAACACATTTGATAACATTCTTCGTTTCATAGTGAAATTTCAGAAGTAAACACAAGTGCCGAACTTAACACGGTAGTGTAACATCAGGAAAGGAAATGGCGATATTTTTATTAAATGACGGTCTAGTGCGCGTAGCAGCCTTCATCGAGAAGTGACTGGGCGTATACACAGGATGTTGAGTCGCACCCTGGCCATAGAGAAAAAACATTAGGTTCAAGGACGCCGGTACTAGAGAGAAAAACAGAAGCGAGGCCGTAACTTCACACGTCATACTCAAACCTCCAGAAATCGTTCCAATAGGGCGTTCGCCTTTTATTGGCTTTGACAATGAATAGAACAACAACTAGTCTCAAAAACATGTTGACTGTTATGATAATATTCCACTGTTCCCGCATGTTTCTTAAGCTGGGAAACGTGGCAACCAATACGTTAGAAGCCCAAATAGCATCGAAACACGACTAACGAAGAAGTCTACGGGTCATACGAAAGAGTTCGTGGAAGTAAAATCTATCCGGATCGAGGGCTCGGGCGAGTAAGCATCATCCACGCAAGCTGTGGTGACCCGAAAGCGCCCGAGATTTACGTGAGCGCGCGAGCGTCTTCACCCTCCCACCGCGATGCCTTTCCCTTTCTTGGGCAGGAGGTGAAAGTGAGGGAGTGGGCCGTAAGAATCGAGCCGTTGGTTCTGCTTTACAATCGACGAAAGCTCTCTCAAGTGAGCCAGGCGACGAGTTTCACGAGAATGACGAGCGAGAATTCCTCATCCCAGAAGGCGCCTGGTCATCCAGAAGGCAACATTTTCACTGCTCTCAAAAGCGACAAAAATGATACGTTTTCTTAAGTATTAACGCAAATTAAAGCCTTTTATAGAGCATGGCTACTTTCAGAAGAAAGTGTGCACGTGCAAAAATCAAGTGTGTAAACCTTTGAAAAACAACACCAGGAAAATGTTTTTAAAAAACCGCACGTATATTTTAAACACATGTCACAAACACTACGTATTCTTCATCAAATGTGAAATTAAAATTCCAAAACAGACAAAATGAATAAGTTTCTCATGGAATGGAACCATTCGGCCCTAAATGCTAAAAGTGTGAAACAATTTAAAAAAAAGACAAAAAACTTTTAATTGGGCAGTAGTCATTTAAAATGTTGCACATAGTACGCGAATGACAGTCATGCAGTCAAGTTGCCACCACCGAGTCAATTTATCTGAAAATACAGGAGTAATAGTTTGTTATCTCCCATCCCTAATATCGTAAGATAATTCAAACTTTAGAAAATGTGAAGCCCATTAGGAATATATGAGCCATAGCTTCCGCGGATCCAAGCAGCAAAAAACATGCATACAGTAACTAAATATCCCCAAACGCATCGTCAAATAGTTAATATTAATGATTTTTTCTACCAAAAAATTGAAAAACGATACATAAATAATATTGGCTCACTATATTAATTTATTATCAAGTCAAACATTCGTTTTAAGGAATTGTAACAGTTCTTAACAATTGCGCATATCAATGAAAAATAAGTCGAATGAAATAATAAAAATGCAACCAGGATAAAATGTTTTCTCCCTAATTCGAACTATTACGCTATTTCGGAACTGGCATTTACCCTATTATGAAGATCAATGCCTCAAAACCATGATAGGTGTCATAAGAATGTGGAAAAAAATACAGACAGTTGGGTTGTAAACAAATTCCATCCCAACTGCATGTTGAGGTAACACGATTTTGTTATTGACGGTAACGGGTAAACAATCGCTGAGAGCAATGAAAGTGAATTATTTTCTTCCGAACAGTGGCAGGTGCAACTGCCAATTTATAACAACCGTACTAAAATGAATAACAAAACAATCACCAATTCGGCACAAAATAAGATAACCGAATCATACACACTATTTATCATCAAAATCATAAACAAAAACATTTACCTGAATGTGCTGTTTTTCACAGGATAGAAGGGAATAAATGTCCACAGAATTGTCAAGCTTTTAATTTACTTCCAAAATAACGAATTAAATAAACTGAAAAATCGTTGCATATTCAGAGAAGTAGTACACCCATATCTCTGAAGCTATTACTATATTATCTATGTGTTATTACCAACAATTTACATTTACAACGGATGGATATACTTTAGATGTTTGTGAAAATTTAAATGTATGTGCATCTACGTATGTGTATTGAGAATGAGCCGAGGACATAAATGCCGTTGCAGATATATCAAAACGTGATTTCATTGGCGTCATTCTAAAGCCTGAGAATGACAGTGAGCCCACATTGAAACCGGCTCCCAACCTTTTCGATCCTGCAATATCCCACTGATTAGTCAACAAAATCGACGAAAGTCAACACCCCAAAAGTTCGGTGCCGTTTTATGACGCAATTGAGGAAATTATAGAGTAGGAAGAACCGGATTTATGTAGGCCCTTCAGCGAAATTACTTCACCACCGAACTTCTACGACCAGTTTAACGAAAAATCGCCCAATGCCGATTTTTCAATAGCCACAATCTTAAAAAGCCAACAACTCTCTATAATATTAACAATATATTTTAATAATGTACGCAATCAGGCAATAGAGTGGACAGCAGAGTACACATTTAAAAATATAACATAACTTTAGCACTTCAGCGCGATCTAATGAACCAAAGGAGGTGTTATTTTGTTTCACAATCTGATACAACAGTGATATTAGTACAGAGTCTATCTCTATCACATTCAGCTCATTCAGCATTATTCAGTGCGACTTATAACTAATTATAAATAACGGGGCAAGCGAAGAAACATTATTTTAATGTCGCCGACTAGAATGAAATGAGAAAATTAGAGAGGTCGACATTGAGGAATCCGATTAATTCGGCCAAATATGTCAGGGTTGCTACTCGTTCTCGAGCGCTTTTCCAGTTTTTAAATGAACGGAATGTTATACAAGCAAATGCCGTTCATTTCAGAATTTGACTGGACGGTTGAAAAAAAGGTAACAACGTGATCAGAACATGCTCGATTGGCAACGCCTACTTCAATTTGATCATGAGTTAACCTTGCCAATGAAACAGGGTTGAATCCGAGGGAACGGGAATCATTTCACAAAAAGAGGATGGAGTAAATTCGATAGCAGCTGGAAATTAAGCCTGGATATAAGGATGAAGCCACAGTTACCTCCATTCAATAAAATAAAGTGAACACTCACTGAACCGATTTCAGGAGGATTCTTTTTTATCTACAAAAAATGCAAAAGTTTTCCTATCTATACCGTTAATTAACAAGATCATTAATTTTGCTAAAACAAGCTTCTGTCCACTAAACTCAGAATCTTAAGATCCCTCGAACAATAATAATGACGTTTTTTCAAGGTATCCTTTCGTTTGAAGTCGATTTTGGGACACAAAATAACCACCAATAAATTGCTAAGCCTCACCAAACAAGAGAAAACCAAAGACACTACATAAAATCCAACTTCAATTTCTCATTCTTTGCGAGTACTTTCATTCCGTCAAAAATGTCTATCCTTTAAATGCACGTGGATCACCAGCCTAATGATCTCTAAACTCTCATCTCATAACTCTCTAAACTACCATCTCCAGCATTCCACCACCAGTCATAATTCTCCGCATCTTCCTTTATCATGCATCACTTAGATTTCTCCCAACAACCCTCTCTACTCCCCTTCCCCGTCTAGTACTTCATCATTTATTTTACTTATTTTAAGTCCATCGGGAACATGGAAATATTTCCTTAAGAAATTCAGCCGAATTCCTAAAATACAATTTCCCAGATTTTTTTACTTAGTACCCTAATAGCCGCCACCAGTATTGGCAGGGGGAGGGATTGTACACCAAACTACCCTCGACCCACAACACCTTTCCCTCGTAGCGAGGTCGGACAAACATATTATTCTGATCCCTTATCGTTCGTGGGAAAAGAATCTTAAATCTGTTCTCCACTTAGTTCCTCGAATTTAATGGATATCATATTTCTTGCCGAAAAACGATCAGGCTAATTACATACGTTCAACATCAATGATAAAGAGACATCTTTCCAAGTGGTAGAAGAGACTTAATCTGTAAATTAGCTCTCGCTCCGTGAGTGATGCCCAACCCAGATCCCCTAATAATTTTTATACGTGACTCAGTATTCCATCACAAAGTTTTAAAAATCTAGCTCATCTACACTGCACGCGATCCAATTCGGCAATCAATGTAACTTCAACTTTGAAAGAAATACAATATAACTTCCCCGGACGCGACTTCTCGCAACGCAACATCCAACAAACGCTGTTCAGGAATGTAGACGTGCTTCGCCGAACGCGGAAAGTGATTCTGTTTCACGCAGTTTCCTTGAATTACGATTTTCAAGGAAAGTGTTTCACTGCAAAGGTTCTCACGAAGAAAAATTATTACGAAAATATCTTCAGCAAGGCCAGATGCCTCCCAAAAATATTTTCTAAAGGGCCTTCAACTGCTTCGTAGAACTTAAACCTGGAGAGAGCTTTTGTAGTTTCTATGTTTCGTGAAACTAAGCCTCAACTGACATCGGAAAAAAGTTAAATTTGTAAGGTTGACGTCTCTCTTCGGTAGAGGTATCTTCCCGCTGGAAGACTTGCTTCTTCCCCAAAATGAAACTATAAAGATACGATCTCAACATTAGAATTTGAGGGGATTCTAAGTGTTCGTCGAAACGCGAGACAGCCTTCAAACACTTGCGCTTTGATTTCTGATGTTACCTAACACAGCAAAAATACTTCGACGTTTTCGGTCTTATATTCCACTTTTGCAAATTTAATAATGGGCACACAATGTCCACGAATGCCGAACATTTTACTCCAATCGAACAAGCCACCGCATGACAACTATTTGGACTACAAAATCCATGATTCTGGTCTCTCTCCTCACATAAGCTAAAATAAAATATAAGCCTTGTTATGCTAAACCTATGTTACCTAAACTGGGAATAAGACAAGTACCAGAGTCTCAGCCAAATTGGAGTTCAACTCACACCAGCCCACCTTCTTCCCCTCTTTCTCTCAAAAAATCATGCACGGAATGTTCACTAGAGGATATTAACAGCCCTCATCATATTATGTTTTGGTTTTCTATTGGTTACTTGCATTTCGTAATCTAAGGACTTAGATATGAAATCCCATGAAAGACATTCCACCACTTTGTTCATAGAATTTCACAAAAGCCACTTATGATAGAATGTGGATTGCTTAAAAATACAAGTATGGTCGCTGACCCTACCTTCCCCACTCTTAGCCACTCTTGCCCTTAACATCTATAACATGCGACAGGGATAGAAATGATTTTTTTTTAATGCCAAACCACCTCTGATGGCATCCAGTAAAATTAAAAGCTAAACTTACTCTCATTTAGGGTTGGCAGAATTATGGGCTTTGATGGACTTCTTATTTTTCATCAGATTACCCAGTGGTATTTTCAATTCATGATAAACTTTCCCCCATTCCCAATTGCTCTATCAAGATTAATCTGAGAACTGGCAAGTCCTAGCAACATGTGATTCTCTAAATTTTTTAGTTGACGTCTTGCTGTATTTAAGCTAAACAAAGTTACTTAATTATATAATACTTTATATCACAAATTACAGGTGATATCTAATGTTTAGAAGAAAAAACTGTCACATCAGCTAAATTTCCTTGATGAGTACTCAAATTAATCATTCAACTAGAGACACCAGAAAAAATGAAAAAGGAGACTTCTAAGACATTTTCCAACACAAAAGATACTAGCATAAGACTGAGAAAAACAAGTCGCCTCAAAAGCAATAATAAAAATAGTTGAACACCTTGGCATTTTCTTCATTCAGCCTTCCCTTTCCAAATTCTAACTTTCTTGCTCTTCTAAGTACATTACTTTGGATACTGTATGTTCCTCAATGTAACTGCAAATGCAATGGCATGTAGATAAAAGGAAAACACATAGTCTAACACTGATTTCCAATTTATTAGCTCGGCAAGCTTGAGGGCTGCTAGGGCAACATGTTACTGTTTAAGGTTTTTGCAGAAGAAAAATTTGCATCTAAAATATTCAATTTTAAGTAAAAATTCAGCTGCTTTTGCCCACCTGCTTAAAAACTGTCTCCCCAAAACCATAGGGCAATATATTCTACGGAAATGTGAAAAACAATAATTAAATGGTTAAAAAATAATTTTTAAGTGATGCATAATTTTTATGCATGTGCACATTCAACTGAATTATTCCATTGTTCCTCCTCCCATCAGAATACAAGTATCATCCAGTAATTTCTTCATTCCACTCCACTATCTAGTATATTTTGGGAAGCTACCAAGTGGCATTACCTACAGCGAATCTCAGGACTGTGATCACTCCACCAGAAATATAAAAGAGCATCTTTCGCCTCTTTTAATGACATGCTTCAAAGACAAATAATACTGACACTGTTATATTAGGCCATATATTTACATAATAATCAAGAAATCATGACTGTCAAAAATTGGCTGCACGATCCCACATTAGCATTCAAAAAAATTAGAGAGTAAATAACGTGACTTAACTCTCTCTCAAGGATTGACAGGTACACATAAGAACTCTTAAGCAATGCACTTCCAAAAGAAACAATATTAATCTAAGAAAACATGGACTAGGACCAGGAAAAATTGATTTTCAACACATTTCTTTGTAATTGTAACAGATACACAATGACCATGGCAGACAATAACAAAACATTTAATAACCTGTTGATGGATCTACTCTATGGAACTCCATTATTTAACCAGGATTAATAACACTGTACTTCCACAGGACTGGTTTCATGAAATAGTAACACCAACTGTGCAGTAATCATTGTTTTCCATCTGATGATGTAGCAATGTAATCTAATGAAAACAGTTATGTACGTAAATTTTTTTTCCTGCTGAGGTGTAACACTACATTTCCTAGTTAAATTACAAGCATTTACAGAATTTGAAAAAATATTACATAGCCCAACCCTCAACAAAAAGAAATGTAATGAATAAGCATGTAAATATCTGCCATTACTCACTAATGAGCTGTTTTTTTTTTTACATTTAAGTTAACTCAACCGAATGGCAGATTTTCCTTAAAATTACCTGTAAGCAAATGAAATTCTCATATGTCCTTAATAATTATTTTTTTAATTAGCAAACCAGTCTCGTGTACTTAATTTATAAACTTTACTGCAAAATGTATAGAATTGAAATTGAATTTAAACTGACATGGCCTATAGCTATATTGAAATATTTTCCACCACACTCCCTGGTTTTCATACGGTTGTGTCCAGTGTTAAAAGGAATACATAACTTAGGGGAAATACAAATTCAGGGCTCATTACCCCGATGCATACTGCAACTTGCTTTCATTTGCTTAATTCAAGTCATACACTAAAGTCCCTAACCTTGATCTTCATCTTTTACAAGTATAACTTCAAAGCAGCAACATACAAATTAAAATTATTCTTGATGTAGATAAAACACACCTAGAGGCATATTGATCCACTGTTTCAATATCAAAATGACAGAGATGGAATAAACACATTCATGATTGCAGCCATTTCCCATTGCTGATATACCTGTGGTTTTCCAATACGTTATTATTTCTTAAAAAAAATAGAGTTCAGCTTACTCAGAGAACATGCTGCCATTTGAACAAGGAATTCTTTCGTAGATGGCTAACTACTCTAACTCATTGGATGCTCTACCCAAGCTATGTGATTTTTCGGGTACCAGATCTTTCCGGGAAACCATGAACGGCACAGGGAAAGGAACTGGCCCCCTTACCCTGATGTGTGTATTTCACATCCCGTCGGGCTTAGTACTGGGTGAACTCTACCATCACCTACCAAACCAACCATCGGGTGTCTTACTGTGTTTATGCTTATGGTTTTTATAACACCATTCAGATGAAAGCTAAATAATAGTCACCAGCAAAAAATTATTTGAAACCCCAATTTATTTCCTAATGTAAAACAATACTTTGATAAAATGATGATTTTACACTTGAAGATTAAAGCATTATTTTACTATGAGGTGTTTGGTTTTATGAACCCCTATGACCCTGTCATGCTATAAATTTGATCTCTTCTATTCCTGTACTTCATTCTTTCTAGTGCATGCCATTCCGAGAGTGTACCTAAAAGGTAATAAGTAATGGATGGACTGCTGAGAACACTCTTTCTCATGCCATGCACTCCTAATAAATGGCCAAATATATGAAAAAAAGTAACACTTACATCTGCAGGTGGTACAGGATATTCTGTTGAGGAGCTGGCTCTAGTTCCAGGCAATGGGTGAGGATGAAGATGTAGCAGATCATCACCAGCAGTCGATGAACGTGATGTCCTGGAACCACTGGATAAAGTTCCTCCTTTACGACCGTCTAAACTTCCAGTCCGAGGACTGACTGATGATACTTGTCGATTGTCCTCCATCGCTTTCAACCTGTGATGTATGTACCTGGAGAAAGGTTACATTTGTACACACTAACTCCATACATCGATAAAGCACATGAGTATGAAGACAGATGATTTGAACAGCAAATAATGTCTTTACATCATTGACTTTAAAACTAAGATGTAAATGTGAAGGCAGGACAGTAACAATCCGATTAAGAAAGGTTTACGAACGCTGACTTAGCCAAATGAATCCTATAACAATTCCTAGGCCACATGAATTATAATTTCACTCAGATGCACAATTATGTCTGTCTCTCCCCTACTTGTTTGGACTATTGTGGCTTAGATAAATAAGTCGCTCAATTACTCTTCAAGCCTCGATCAGGTTTTATGTTATCCTCAGATGAGACTGTGTTCACTATACCCAATGGTGCGAATTTCTGGAATATTGCTTTCATTACTCCACAAACTGTACAAATCATTACATATTGGTACACGTATTTCCGCAGACCAACCATTCACAGTTAATCACTACGAAGGTAACTTACATTAGGATATATCTGAATTTAGCTTTAATTCCAATTGTATTTGTTTAACCGACAGAGTGCAACGCTCCAACTGTCAATGAGACATCTCAGTTGCTCTCCCACTTGTTGACCCGTCAATACTGACCATTACGAATAATTTATATTATCTCAAGATGTTTTCGAAAGGAAAATAATGCATTGGAAAAAGCTCAGGACATTCACGAAAACGATTTAAGATACCTGGTCTAGAAATATAATTCTACCACTGTCAATAAAAACATCAAGTTTCTATACCTGCTTAACCTACCTTAAAATAAAATTGGAAATGCGAACATTTAACGGGTTAATTTAGACTCAACAAAAGACATGAAGTCGAACACTAGTATCATGCAATAATGATAACAATTAGGATGTGCCCAAGTTTCAGTAAATAAATGGGCCAGATGAAAACCCAGAAACCTAGGCATTAGTTGTGACGCGAAATGCGCCAGAGAAAAGTATAATTAATATCAGTTTGAACGTCAAGTTATCTACAGACCCCTAAAACTTAACCTCAACGTACACCTATACAAATTGAGAAATCAAAAAAGGGTCTATAATAAAAAAAACATGATAACATTTGAAAAAATAAATTGTCAATATGCATTGAACGGTAACTTGCCCAAGCCCACAATTTGGAAGGGTCAACAAAGAAGCACCCATGTTTTTGGTAGAAACACAAAGATTCAACGACAAAAAAAAATAATTTGAAAAATATATTAAATCAAAGCTATTTTAATAATAAAAATAAACACATACCACTTCTTGAATCCGCGGTAAAATGGTGAAATGAAAATGACACACACAAACACACACTGAAGTAAGACAATCATCTGGACAACCCATGAACTTGCCTGTCCGCTGTCGAATGATTTTTTACGAACAATACAACATGACTAGGGGTGGAGCATCTCGTTCGTGACCCACTTAGGTACGATGCATCTCCTCCTTTTACAATGGTTAATCATTCACCTTTCTCTGTTGCCTACTCTCTCCTAGTGAATTCACTTTCCCTTAAACACTTTCGTTTCACTCGAAATTAATTCACTCGGATATTACGGCACGCACAGTAACAAAAAAATAAGTTTTATTACATGGAGGATACTTAATTCGAATTGTTAAAATAATGCCCAAAGTCGGAATTCTTAAAAATGTTTGGGGGAACAATGACAGAGCTGTCAACAAAACTATCGAGACGACGGAAAGGTTGCGTCTATCTCCATCGAAGTAAAACAAAGAACTCAAACAACTGTGGTAGGAGCATAGTGTCTCCCAAATCAGCTGAAAACTTTCTCCTGGTGGACATGTTGCCTTGGTATATCAAGCGCCATATAATCTAAGAGTACCTTCGAAGACGGAGATTGGCATGGCGGGAGCTTAAATAGGTTTATATACGGCAATTTACCCCCTATCTAATCATTCTAGCTTCAGTAATGCTCCAACTTGAATTACAAGTTTACGTAATCAATAGTTCTACACTTATATGAATGCTCAAAGGCACTTACCAAAAATGCAGACCAGTATTCCACTTAGACCAGCACTATGCAACTTAGTATGATCAGCACTACTAGGGAAAATCAAGCATTCTGCGATTCACCTCGACAGTGCAGGAAACAATGTTGAGCAAGACACACAGCAATATCTAAAATAAGTCCAAGATGGCATTCGCTGTAAACGTAGCAGAGAATACTGCAGCCAGTGCGCAGCAGCTAAGGCAGCGGGGAGGTCCCCCCTCTTTCTTGCGCGGCCCTGATGTGTTTTTTTACCTTCCGTTTCCCTTCTATTATTTCCTCGTTTTAACTTATAATGTTTATTAAGTTCTTAAACGAAGTGAGTGTTTGATATTTTTCCTTTGGTTAATGATATCAAATAATGCTGTGACATGACCTAATGATTTACTCACAAAAAGTTGATTTGATGAAAGCTGTCACTTCATTTCTGAAAAGTGAATTTTAATGGCTCAAGAGCCTTAAATATAATAAAAGTGGCTCCTTAAGGATACGCATAATGTGATAGTACCTACAGCAATCCTCTTGTCGTAACAAACACTAATATTGAAAAACAATATATCTCATACAGCACAAGGTCAATTGGGATAAACGTATGTCATCCTTGATACGGACTCGAGGACTCACCACCGCCCCAACATGGATTTGTCAAGTACATCTTCTTTTCTGTTCTGTTATTAGAAAAACGACCTTGGATCTGGTACAAGGTTCTACCACAATATCGCATTTCTTACCATAGCTGCCGTTGTCACCTTTAACTGGCTTTAATTATTAGTGAATTAGATTAGTAAAAGTTACTTGTTAAAAGTAAACAAAATGAGAAAGACATCGTCCCTGTTAGTTATGTTCACGTGCGGAAGTGTATAACAAAATTTTTATGTAAAATTAAAAAATTGTTGTGTTAATAAACTTAGAGAAAGTCCTATGATACTTCTCAAGTGATAAAATTTTCCACTTGTAGCATATTCGGCTCATTCTATTAGAAGGCTGTATCATCATTATATATTTCCACCAATTGTACATATTATTGAGATATTTTATTTTAAGAAGGAACATAACCAAATAACCATTTTACGTCATTGATAAATACGCAAAACTATAATAACTGTTCGGTATAAGTTGTAAGGAAGGTTGTTAATGGTTAAGTACAAAGTTTTTAGATGATAGAATAAACAAACGTTCATTTTCATCTATTCTTATCTCGGTGGTGCATTCCTAACCATTTATCAGTTGTGGAAACAAAAAGGGTTTTGGGAAACGGCTTGTTTCTAAATGTGTTTATTAAGGATTTGATATCCATGATGCCAACCTGTAGCCATATTTCATCTGGAGGTTTCACAATCATCTTCAAGAACACAGCCAATTAGCTGTTAAATGTTTCAGTGACACTTTAACATGAATTGAATTTCATTTATTAAGTTATGAGATAATTGTAAATCTTCATTTATTAAATAACAAATCTTCCAATAGTAAATAATTTTCTCTTAATACATTGCCTTACTACATAGTTTGAATCACTTGGATTAAATGCAATGCATCATAATATAAATGATATCTAGTAAGACCTACATTGAATTCACTTGTGAGTAGGTATATCTAATTTATTAAATTAAAGATTTCTTCTTTTTAGGACTTCTAGAAACATACCTTCAAAAGCCTACATCTAAATACACTTCAGAAATCTAGTTATTAATTCAATAAAGTCATAGGTTGAATAAGTCCATTGGTGTGGAAAAGAAAGGTATGGCCAAATAAAAAGTTGGACTGGAATGTTGTCAATGGAATCAATCATAGTCATTAACAACGCATTAATAATCAATCATGTTTGTTTTATGGAAAGATATCTGGTATCCATGGTGTATATATCTATATATGTTGTGACCTCTGCGTAAGTAGGTAATGTACATAATGGATTGCAGAACATGGAACAGTAAATAAAGTATTAAATACTAAAAAACCATAAACACAGTAATCAACTCGAAGGTCGGTTTAGTAGGTGATGATGGTAGAGCTCACCCATGTACCAAGCCCAACGACATGTTAATAATCACACATCAGGGTAGGGGGGCCAGTTCCTTTCCCTGTGCCGGTTATGGTTTCCCAGGAAGATCTGGTGCCTGAAAAATCAACTAGCTTGGGTGGAGCTGGACCACCACGACCCGCATTATTAAATACTACATGATCAAAATTGTGTCCATGCAAGAGCTGTAAATTAAAATATTTCTCTGACTGAAAATCTAAAATCTAGCTCATTTTTCAGAAAGACGTCATCATCAATATTACAATCCTAGGATTGCTTAACTGCGGCCCACCATTCTACTCTATTTAATGTAAATTCCCTCAATCCTTGATACTATCTCTGTTTAACGTTCTTCTTGATTTGTCCTATGTACAGGTCTTCCTCATGGAAGCTTCCCTTCCATTATATTCCAATCAATCCATTGTGCCTAATTGTGAGTCCAATCCATCCATTTCTTCTTTGCCGTAAAGTTTTCCATATGGTCCCATCCCCTTTTGCTCTTCTATATACTTCCTCGTTCTTCACTTTGTCTGTCCATTTAATCTTCAGCACCGTGTTTCAAAGGCTTCTACTCTTTGCTGGTCCACTTTCCCAATGTTCCAAGTCACGGAACCATAGAGCGCCATGTTCCACTCGAAAGTCTTGATGAATTGCTTCCTTGTTTCTGGGCTTAGGTTCTTGGAACATAGTAATTGCCTCTTCTTCATGAATGCATTTGTAGCTTGGGCTATTCTTCGCTTGATGTCGGTCGAAATTCTTCCATCCCATGTTATGCTGCTGCCCAGGTTGACGAAAGATTCCACTTGTTCTATTTTCACCCCTCGCATTGTGATATCTGCCTTCAGCTTCTCTCTCTTCCGCACACTAGGATTTTAGTTTTCTTCTTGCTGATGTTCATATTATTTACCCACAGTACTTGACCCATAGCACTTGAGAGTTGCTTTCAGGTCCTCTTGCATTTCTGCCACTGCTGCAATGTCATCTGCAAACCAGAGCATGTTGATTTCTTCTCCATTTACCTGAACTACTTTGATACCCGATTCTTGTGTTTCTTTCCTTGCTTCTTTCAGGTGTACGTTGACTGTTGCTGGTGAGAGATTGCATCCTTGTCTTACTCCTTTGTTTATTTTGGCTTCTATTTTTCTTCCTTTTTTCATTTGTATTGTTGTAACCTGATTCTGGTAGAGGTTATGGATTATTCTTCTTTTGTTGTAGTCCAATCCAAGCCCTTCTAGTATCTTGAACATCTTGTAACATTTTTCAAGAAACTGCGGGAGATGCCGCAGCAGTAACTTTAACGGAGTCATCCGCTACGTGTGCATTACAATGCAACAATTTCAGAGAGTAAAAATCATTCGCCTTGACCGGGAGTGTAAGAGGACATCTCGGTAGCTTAACTGGCTAAAGCACTCGGCCAGATGTCGAGGGATCCCGGTCAAGGGGAATGATTTTTACTCTCTGAAATTGTTGCATTGTCTTGTAACATTGTCGAAGGCCTTCTCCAAGTCCATGAATGCCACATAAATGACTTATTTACGTGCCTCATTTTTGCGGCCAGAACTGTCAAACTGCCTCTCTTGCTCCTCGGTTTTTTCTGAACTGGAATTGGCTTTCCGAAAGGTTTTCTTCTTCCTTTCTTCCAGAAAGTATAGGTAAAGAAAAATATTATTGAGACTGTGACTCCGCAAATTTTATTCATTCAAATTGCAGGCTTCAAATGTTATTTTAAATGCAAACTTGGTTCACTATTATTTAATCTATTTATAAATGATAACTGATAATAATGGTATTAGACCCAATTCCTTTTCTATGTCAATCACTTCAACATTTTTTCTTCAGTTCAGTCAGTTGATGATCACCTAACCCTAAAAAACTGCCTTAATAGGCTAAAACCTAGTGTGAGCATAACTATCTAACTTTAAATTTTTAAAACAAGGCATTCTGTGAAATTCAGCCAGAAAGGGGTCCACAGCATTATGAATATTGACTATGCAATTATCTTGTGGCCTGATTAACAAATCTAAAAGGCCTAAGAGTTAGTTTTGACTCACAGTTAACATTCAGTCAACATTATAACAATGTTCAATCTAAAGCGTACAAATTTCTGGGATTTATCTTCTGAAAATGTCAAAATTTGAATCATATGGAGCCATTTAAAGTTATGTCCATCTTGCTAGTTAGGTCACTCTGCGAATACTGCTCTTCTGTTTGGTCACCTTTCTACAAACTCCATATTCATACAATCAAACATGTCCACAGGAAATTTGTGCACAAAATGCATTCTAATTCAATTTTTACCAAGATCCCTTTGGCTAACATGAAATGTTGCCTCTAATAAATCTTCCCTCCTTGCATTAACATAGAAAAATTATTACCATGACCTTTCTTTATAAATTACTGCATAACAAGTTGATTCTTTAGGTATTCTAAATTCAATATCTTTCAGAGCATCTTCACATAACACAAGGTATGAAGCACACAGTGAAATTAGATATCATGCATAAAATCACACTTACTACTCACCTATAAGCCAGATTATGAGATATGCCAATAGTTGTGATTACATTGACCTATTTTCTATTTCAGCAGGATCCCTTAGAAAGTGTTATTAAAAATGCCTGAAGAATTTTAGAATGCTAATTATTGCTAGGTGGATATCTATACATGTCTATAATTTGTTCCTAATGTCCGTTGGGTAAATTTTCTTAACCAATGCCACAAGGTCAAGTTAATGACTACTACTAACATTTGATACTATTATTGGCCCTGTAGCAATTACTATATTTCTTATGTTCTGTTTCCATTTTTAAATTTGGCATATTATTTAATATTTCAATTAGTTTTCACTCCCTTAAAATACATCTACCCCAACCATTTTAATGACATTGAATTTCATTAAGACTTAAAATGTTCATTTTTCCCCATCAATCTTGGAAAATAATGAATATCTTTCAAATGAAGCCGCACAGCAAGGACTCTTATTAATAAATTAAATTTTCCTATTAATCTTTCTGATAACTTAAAGGGATACATATAGCCAATATTATTTATCCAAATTGTTTTTACCTTTGCAAATGGAGATTTGAATGAAAAAATTTAAGAACCTCAACAAACAGCTGACAATGGATTTTAAAAGTTTGCTCAGGGCAACTAAAGATGCCAAAATTACCCATATGCAAACCAAGGCCATATTGTCCGTTGCAACCTAGAAATGGCTCTTTAAGTCAGCTACATATTAAAATAATAAGGGGGAAAACTCCAATGGCCGTAAAAAACAGTGGCAACTCTCGTCAGACCAAATTGTTGTGTTGGTATTCGCAGGAACCACGTAAGGGACCAACCACAACCTCTCGACCAAGAATACCCTCTGTGGTGGTTTACGGGAAATTAATCCACGCCAGGGACCACACACAGCCACACACACACACACTATCCTGTCTGGAATCCTTCACGAAGCTGTGAGACCTCATTAAAGATTCCAGGTGGAAATGTAATCCTTCACGAGGCTGTAAGGAAGACCCCGTTAAGGATACCAGGATGTATTACAAGCACACACTCTGTGACTACCACGAAGGACGAGCACAGACCGATCACACACACTAGCACTCAAGAAGCACACACACACGCACTCAAAGGGCCCAACTTCTGGGAGAATCTGAAACGGTAGAGCGCAGACGAGGATATGCGTCGTGTCTGGAATGCGAAAATCTGGTAATTATTAATGGTTTTATATCCAAGTAAAACTTTATTCTACCCTGGAAAAAAGTGATGACCATAGAACACTTTATCAGCTTTTGCTCAGTAGCATTGTCTATTATTCTTGTCTACAATGAATCTTAATTTTCTATTATAGTCAGATTTATGCATCTTTTGGTTGGCAGTATTATGTTTCCCATAGTTTCATTAAAACAAGTGGCATAGCATTATCCATAGAACTCTGTATCATGGTAAAGAGATGAATAAAGAACCTTATTGGTGAATATTAGGGCTGTAATTGTGTGGCATTCTCCACTCCCCACCCTTCAATTACTCCCCCTCCTTGAAATTTAACTCATATGAACTTAGCTTCAGGGACTTGAAGCAAGCTAAGGATGTAAACAAAAACGTTCAGTCCCAAAAACAATCACCTCTACCACTCCACATCTTCACCGATCTCATCTTTAAATACACAGCAGTTGTCATAGGAACAAATACAGCTTGATAGCTGTTAGAGAATTGTGAAAATGAGATATTCAGCTGCACAGAGAAACAGAAAATAGTGCTCTAATCACAGCCTGCCAACTCATAGTTCATCAACTTCCCATAATACTAACCAAGAAATCTTTTCCAACTGTTTGCACAACAGCACCTTGGGCTGCATCTCCACCATCTCTTGCTGCACAAATCATTATCATTCCTGTGGTGCTGTGAAGGGTGGCATATATTTGATTTGGTATAGATTAAGAGGTTGCCAAACATAATGCTCTGAATTCGTCTTTCCTGCCTTTTTTGGATTTCACCCACTAACACTTGACTCCTCCCCCAATATGGCTAGTATTTCTGTTTATTTCCATCTCTTTTACCTTTTCCCCGCTCACATCTAAAAATTCTACAATCTACATCTTGTTTCAAAGGCCAAGTTTCTGATCTATACTATTTACTTGCATATTTACATACTACTTACAATGCCATACCAAAGAAGTCTTTACGTAACATCCTTACACAATGACCTTGTCATTGATTCCTTCCTTCTTTTTGACCATCTTGACCAAAAAACTTCCAAGAAAGGTAAATTATTACAGTTGCTCAAGTTTTTGCCTTCCTATTGGACATAAAATTTTTCGTCTCAGGCATAACTTATGGAATTTGTGCAACATTATGAAATGAAATAATTTACTTTGTAATTTCACACACTTTATTCCTTTGTAATTCCACACACATTTCAATTTGACATTTAATGTAGCTTTTCTATTTTTCTAAAATCTTAAAAGTTTTTTTTGCATTAATCTCATCCCACAGCTATCAAAATTGATTTTCTAATGTAATTAGCAACAATTGTAATACCTTAGCTGACTGGCTAACTAAAGCTCATCCACAAATCCAAATATCCTACTTAACTCTGCCCATCCTGACTCTTCATCCACCACATTCACGTAAGTAATCTAAGATGAACAGATAATAGGCTAATCACAAATCTTCCATTCATATGCAAATTCTATCGTGATTCATCTTATTCTAACCTGAAGAGTGGCAATCATGTTACAGATACAATTAATAACTAGTGTTCTGATAATCATTTGAGCTTAAATGTGAATAAAACTCAGTAGATCTATATGAGACCTACGGCATGACATTAGGTATTTATGATGGAAAAGGGGACAATTCTTCATAAGCCTATGAATTTCATAATTCTTCATTCGGTTATCCACAAGCGTGTACTACCCACAATTAAGTTTGATTGGGATTGTCCAGAATATGATTTGGTTCTCATATTCTAATTGCCTTAATGAGAACTGTCTGGTAAGAATTGATTGTATGTCTATTAAACATATACCAATGTGCAAGTTCCTTGGACTATATTTTTCTTCCTATATATTTTGGGAACAAAAGGTATCCGATTTGCAACATAATCTAAACATTTTTTGTACAGACAGCTAAGACATACAGTTGGCATTGACGTCTTACTAAAGCTTAATTATTGTGAATTCTATTTTATGTTTTTGGGAATCCCACTTCTTAAATAAGTTACTTAAAGCTCAGAAAAGAATAGTCTGAATTATGGTCTTTCAGCATTACAGCCCACCCCCTAAACCAATAGTTAATGCAATACAAATTCTACGGCTTCTTTGTATGTATATGCTTTATCTATCTTTTTTTATATGTAAAAGCCAATTGAGTAAATTTTCTTCTAATTCAGATGCTCATTCTCACCTTAAAAGAACCAAACATTACCCACACCGCATGTCAGTTAGGATAGATAAAATTAAACTATGCCTTATAAGATTGGTACACAGTTGTATTATAGACTTCCCACTAATCTTATTAACTGAAAGAGTACCTATTTTTTATGGTCAAATTGAAGCGTATACTTATCCAAAAAATGTTTTACTTTTATGAAAAACTCAAGGACGATACGTCCATTGATTTTACCTAATATTTGACTTTTACTCTTCACAAATTTTGTACGTGCCTCAACTCTTTTTCGATACGCCTTATATCTTAATGCTCAATACTCTCCTGTGTAAATAAAATATGCCATTATTATCATCCTGATTGTACTGTGTTCCCAGATATTAATTTCTATTACCTTACTCATTATTAATTCATCACGTGCACCCCTCTATCCTTAACCAAAACTGATCATTCCACAATTTATTATTTACCCTTTTATTAATTATCACATAAGCTGCGTGCGAAATGAAGCTTTATGTTCTTCAATCTTCGCATACTTTTGCCGTATCGTTTCTTGGAATAGTAACCAAACTGATCTGACCCAAGTCTTGTGGTGAAGTTTATTCCTCATGAATACTACCAATTAGTCTAGAAACACTTCCTCCCTCCTTTTACTAAACTTTCAAGTAGTTCCGCGGGAATTTTGCCTACCTCCATGGTCTTATTTGATTAAAATTCCATTATTATCATTTTTCCGTGCCATCACGAAAACACACTTCGAATGTTCTCATGCATGGCTGCATTTCCTTCTATTGGAGAGGAAACTGGCAATTTATAATTATTAAATTCCTTTCATTTGGTAAATTCGTTCAGATAGTAGATTATTCTTTCAGTGATTATAATTTTTACAGAAGACTTAGCTTACGGTCTCATAAATGTCATACTCAACCCGACGCCTCTATTGGTGAAATGATACACTACGTACTTCACAACTTCGCCGCCATATTCATTCTCCAAGTCAGTTTCTACTAAAAAAATTCGTTTCCCTTTTGTTAGGAAATATGGCTGCGTTGCTGAAGTTGGGAAGGCATCAAAACCTTTTCGGTTTTCGGTCATTGCTAGCGGCTCAGTCCGTGAGAAACCGTTAGTATTGAATGGTATACTTTAGATTTATTTTAAATTTCTTTTTATTTTTATATTTTGTTCTATATTCATATTTTGTTCTTTCATCAAATATTATTATTATACCACCATAGATCTCCAAATGAATACAAATGAATTTAGGACAATGCTCGGCTGTGAAAGATAATACCCGTGAATTCAGAGAGCATTTTATCAGTACATAACGATTTTAATTATATTCTAGCTGTAAAATATAACTAACCATGATTACTCGGTATATGTTGGTAACCTAAAACAGTTTATAAGTTTTCAGTTTTACAGTGGTGTAATTTGACGCAAGGGTGGATTAAACGGGGCCTTTCATGGCCTTTAACTGGGGAATTATTTTGGCTTCAGTAATGTTTGCTGAACAAATACCTTTTATCAGAAAATTATTTTGGATTTCTGCTCACGGTACGTAAAATTATCCAATTTAAGTTTGCGGCCTCTGAATTAGTATTACTCGTTTAAATGTAGCCATTCAATTTTTGAAGGATAAACGGGATTAAAGTTGTTCAAATCTGAAAATTCCTCCGGCTCTTTGAGGAGTTCATAGTAGTTACTGTACAAATTTGTGTAGTACCTGAGTGGGCGCATAGAAAATTATCAAAATGTATCAAAACACCTTTTTTGTTTTTAGTCCACTCCAACGATTAATGGTACATCTAATTGACTCTCTAATATGCTCACAGATAATTGATTCGTAAATATTATAAGGCTTTAAGTAATGTGAACACAAATATGCCTACCTAGATATTAACTTGTGATCTGAGGTAATGCCCCATTTTAATTCTGTGAGAATGGTCTGTTTAATTCTCTTTTGACTCTATTTGTGTTATGAATCATCGTAATCTCTCTTTAAAGAAATTATTTGGTAGAATGAAAGGAAAAATATAATTGCTCACCTTGTCGATGCTTTGTGATGATCAATAGAAGGAAAGATCTGAATGAATTCGAGAAATACCATTAAAAACTAAGATGAAAAATATATGTATGAATAATATAGGAGTGTATTGGAGGGATAGGAGACTTATCTGTAACCTGTACTTGTCTCAGACTGCTCATGCAAGTGACAGATGCTGATCTGGATGTGCAGGGTTATGAAGAGGAGTAAAAAAGGCTGTCACCTTTATCACATATACTACACTATGTATTTGTGGAGGAAGTGGTAAAGGGGTATGGGAAGAACTGGAGATGGGAATGGCATAAAATCAGGTTTGTGGATGATCAAGCTTCAGCTTGTGTTTAGGCTTTATGCATTGCTGAGCCTTTGGGAAAGTATGGGATGAAAATAAATGTAAACAAAAAAAAAGGTTATGTGGTTTTCGAGAAAGAAAGCTAAGGTACGTATTGAAATTGGCGTTAATATAAATTACAGGTTCAGGTGTGATGTGGTGGAACTGTTCCATAAGAACAGAGACAAAGTCTATAACAATTTTCCACTTCATAATTATAAGTGGAAAATTGTAATAGTTTTCGTCTCAAGAGTTCAAAAACTAGAGCAGGGAGAAGTTTACGTACTTCGGAAGTGTTTTGGACCAAAATAGTTCAGGTAGTAGGGGCATAAGGAGAAGAATTGTTTTGGGCAAAGGAAGTTTCACAAAGAGGAGGAAATTGATGATAGAGACGTTGAGTGAGGATGTTAAGAAAAGCAATCGTCAAAACTTTGATATGGATCATGGGTTATGGTGCAAAAATACGGTCATTGAAGCAAGATAATAGGAATAGATTGGATGCTTTTGAAATGTGAATGTAGACAAAGATGGGAAAGGTAAAGTGGATATAAAGGAAAACAAATGAAATGCTGGTCATGATGGGTGAGGGAGAGAGGATTTTTAAGAGAAATACAAAAGAGGATGGATGCTGAGCGTTTTGATCCGTGATGGGATGTTGAAGCTTTTGATAGAGGGGAGAATGTGAGGCAAATGGGGAAGGAGCAGGAATAGGATAGGTATGTTGGATGGAATGAAGGGAATAAGGAAGTATACAAGGCCTGCTCAATAAATACGTGAACTGATGCCATCAAAACTGTATTTTGCAAAATTTAGTGTACATTGATTTTGTCCTCTTTAAAGTACTCCCCATTCATTGCTTTGCACTTATTTAATCATCTTTTCCTTTGTTTGAAGCACCCTTGCCAGTCCTCGGCAGTTAGGCTTTATAGTTTTCTCGTCATTTCTTGCTTCATTGTGTCTTTATTATCTTCCCAGTGATGTCCCCTCATCACATCTTTGCATTTTGGGAATAGGAAAAGATAGGGCGAGATCTGGCGACTAAGCAGGATGATCAAGGATGGTGATTGAATGTTTTGCCATAAACTGGCAAACAATCAATGCTGAATGTGCCGGTGCATTGCCATGGTGAATGATCCATTCATCATGCTCGGTTAAAATAGTGCACACTGTTGAATTTGCTAAATTCAGTTCATCGGCTATCATTCGGACAGTTTTTCGACGATCGGTAAGAAGGAACAAGGGGCCACACCCGATAAATGTTGTCATCAACATCCAGTGGTTGAAGGTCGTCCCGGCCTTGCATCATCCGTGGTGTCTTGTCGGCCATCTTTAAAACGTTTAATCCACTTGAAAATGGATGTTTTCTTCAGATCATTATCACGGTAAACAACTGTCCATATTTCAGTAATTTCTTGATAACTTTTACCGCACTTCACCAAAAAACTTGATGTTGATTCGTTGCTCCGTGATTTCCTCAATTTCCATTTTTGACAAACAGTAAAAACAAGGACAACCTAAACTAACATAACTGGTACCATACGCACAGATCGACGATCCTCCAATCACTGACGACTCATTGGGTCCCAGGCAACTAGTGGAGCTAGTGGGTGGGGTTATAGTCCGCGTCATGGCGGCCAGATTGCACCAGTTCGCATATTTATTGTACAGACTACATATGGAGTTGAAGAGGGGCTTATGGTAGTGTAGGACGACAGGATGTATCCTGTGAAAGAGTTAAGGCAAGTATTATTGTACCATTGGGTAGTCTGTGTCCACCTAAACCCTACCCCAACCAGTAGTGTACCATTAATAATAATATTTATGAATAAATACAGTCTGTAATAGGCACAAAGTGAGACGGGGAACATATTAGAACAGCTTTCCACCATAAAAATATAAACACTTCATTCAATTAAAACGTGTAATGCTGATGCTTTTTATTGTATTAAATTATGTACTTTGGAAAGTTTTGATTTACTGTAGCCTATTGTTCATTGAGTTCTTGGTTTTTGTATTAGGTACATTGTTTTATGTGTCACCCATCAATGCAGGGGGACTTGGAGAAGATCTGTATAGTATATATGTGAATATGTTATGTAAACTTACATAACTATTTTTTCCTGATGATTAAGCATCTTGCTGACAATGGATTGTTGATTCTGTTGTGACTAGCTATGGCATCTAATATTAATAACTATGCATTCCATGGTAGGTTTTCATAGAATAGTTTATTTTTTATAGAACCTGCCTGAAGAGTGGTGAAATTGACACTGCATCAATACTTGGATCACCTTTTAAATAGGGAGGGGATTAAAAAAATAAATAAACAATCTGATATTGTTATTTTTTATCTTGTATTGTGAATTTGATTCCAACAATACATGTGGACAAGCATGGGGTTATATATCCGTCCCAGGAAACTTTAGTGGACATAACAATAATATGGGCGCCTTTTTTTGAAGTTCTGATGTAATGTATGTATATATATATATATATATAATATATAATGTATATTATATATAATATATATATATATATATACATACATTACAAGAATATATATATATATATATATATATATATATATATATATATATATATATATATATATATATATATATATATATATATATATATATTACGAAAAAATCAATGTATTTTGAAATAAGCTCTGAAAATTTAGGAAAACCACTGATGTAAGGTATTACTATTTTTGTGGCATCAGAAGGGTTAATTGTAACCTTGTTGCAATTAACCCTTCTGATATTCCTTTTTCAGAATTTGATATCAAATTTTCCATTTTAGCTTTGAGCGTTTAGATTTTATTTCTGCATTGAACATAGTCCCGTGCATCCTAATTTACATTGTTAAAAAAATAGAAGCCTTAAACAGGAAGTATGTGAGTAAATAGTGCTTGGAATAAAATTCTACATTATTGATATTTGGATCTCCAGTTGACATTACCTGGAAGAAAAGTGCGCATGTAGGTCCTTAAAAGGCAAGTGTGGAGCCATGCCCATAGATGGATATTTATGGACAAGAATTTCTCTTTAGTTTGTTTTGACGTAGTTTGTTTTTCTTTGCCAATACTTGTACTTATTTTATGAGCAGATTGGAACAAGGATTGGAAGCCAGCTCCATATCCAAAAACTGCTGAGGAGCGTGAGGCAGCTGCCAAGAAGTATGGCCTCCTTCCAGCAGAATACCAACCTTATCCAGATGATGGTCTTGGCCACGGAGATTACCCCCAGTTACCACCTAACTCAGCTGAAAGTAGGGATCCCTACTACCCTTGGGATTTGCCAGACTTAAAGAAAAATTTTAATGAAGTTGTAAGTGGGTTTTCATTCAGTAACTTTATCATAATGGCTTGCAAGTTGCAATATGGTTTATGTTGCTAACTTTCCCTTATCATAATTTATTTGTTGATATATATAATTCCTTCCCTTATTCATTTACCGTAAATGTTTTGGGAGAAGTATGAACCAACAACATTGCCCTCTTTAATACGTTAAAATTTCTAATAATTATGAATATAATTTTATTTTTTCTGTATGGAGCATGTAAGTTAGCATTTGTTTAAAAAATGATTGTTAAGGCTTAAGTGATGTAAAAGTCCTCTCACTGGCTGCAGTGTTGTCCCAAAACCTTAATCTCAGAATTTTTTTACCCTCGGTGATATCACTTTAATAAGAATAAATATTGTGTTGGGAAGGCAAAGATTATGATGATTGCTCCCAGCACATCAACATCTGTCATTATCCAATGATAAAAGTAATTTTTAAGGTATTGAATACTATCAGTTTGATCAAAAGAAAATTCTACTGATAGATGAGTATTTTTTACAATACACGCGTTGGATAGAACAATAGTTTTGAAAGATACCAATAATTATATATTGGTATTTTTTTCACAATTAGTCATACCCAAGGTCCCTCTACCCAGGCCAAGAAATGAATTGCTCCAATGTGATCTGCCATTTTGGATAGATATAGCAGAAGGAATTCAAACTGCTATACTCTCATGCACAGGTACATGTTCAAATATCCACCAATAAAATTTTTAACTAGGAAAAAAACCAGAAATTTTTAATAAAATAAATGAATGAGTTTTAAGGAGATTCACCTTTATCACCTGCATATGTCAGTTCCACCAAATGTATCGGTACCGATGGATAACACAATTGAAAGATTAATATTTCAGCCAATATAAATTTCAATTCTATCACCCAAACATGGAACACAGTGATGTCTATAAGGATATAAAATGTTGCGAAACTATAGGTCATTGATATAATTTATGACATTCAGTGGAAATATGGTGCAATGTTTAAGATATTAGGTTAGTTGAAACCTAGAGATGCCAACAAGGGTTGTAATGAAGGGAAGTATCTGTTTCAAAAATATAAGGCAGGGGTGGTGGGTTAGGAAATGGAATCTAGAAGCATTAAATTGATTGACCAGAAACGAGTATTAGCAGCCTGTAGAGAAAATCATGGATGAGGGTAAAGAGCTGAGTACTATTGAAGAAAAATGGGAATATGAGGTGTGTTCAAAAATTAACGGGAATTTTAATTTCTTGGACAATAATATTTATTTATTCTTATACTGATCCGCAACCTGTACATGTCTCAGACTGCTCAGGTGTGAGTGGGGAACTGAGAGTCCGGATGGGCAGTGTTAGGAAGAGGGGTAGGCAGGGTTGCCCATTGTCACTGGTGCTGTTCAACGTATATGTGGAGGAAATGATTAAAGAGGCATGGGAAGAACTGGAGGTAGGAATGAAAGTCGGAGGGGAATTCGTAAAATCAGTTAGGTTTGCTGATGACCAAGCATTAGTTGCTCAGACAGCCAAGGGGTTGCAAGCATTGCTGAGTGAATTGGAGGTTCAGTGCGATAAATATGGGATGAGAATCAATATTAATAAATCAAAGATGTTTTAATGTATTCTTTAGTTTTTTATGTTAATTTCCATTCAGGGGCTTGTGAGTTGTGAGTGAATTCCTTGAAAGTATTTTGTGAATTGTTTGGCTCCTTATTCCTTTTTAAATCTCAGCCTATCTCAGCCAAAGGTACTTTTTCTCATTCATTCAATGAATTCAACGTAAAGTGGTATGAAAGTGTTGTAAAGGTGTAGTAAATGATTGCATTTAATGCAAATTTTGAAGTTATCAAAAAAATATCAGAAAATAAATATGCATAAAATGTTAAAATTATAATAATCTTATGGGATCTTAAGAGAGAAGATTGTCATACAATGTTGTATCTAAACTTGAATTCATGAACTGCTTCAGAATATGGGATGAGAATCAATATTAATAAATCAAAGATAATGCGATTTTCCAGAAAGAAAAAGGCTAAGCTAAATATTAAAATAGGCGGGGAAAGAATAGAGCAGGTAGAGCAGTTTACATATCTCGGAAGTGTTCTGGACCAATACGGTCAACATAGTAGGGATGTAAGGAGAAGAATTGCGCTAGGCAAGGAGGCTTTCTCAAGGAGGAGGGAGTTGATGATGGGGATGTTGAGTAGGAATGTTAAGAAAAGACTCGTAAACACTTTGATATGGAGTGTAGCTATATACGGCGCGGAAACGTGGTCACTGAAGCAGGAGGATTGACGTAGATTGGAGGCTTTTGAAATGTGGGTGTGGAGAAGAATGGAGAAGGTGAAATGGACCGAAAGGAAAACAAATGAGGAAGTACTAGAGATGGTGGGTGAGGAGAGGGGTTTGTTGAGAGAAATCCTATGGAGGCAGGAAAAATGGATGAAAGGCGTATTGAGCGGTAGTGGGATGTTGAAGAAGGTAATAGAGGGGAGAATGTTGGGCAAGCGAGGTAAGGGCAGGAACAGGATAGGTATGTCGGATGGGATGAAGGGAGGAAAGAAGTACACCGATGAAGAGGGACCTGATATAGATTAGTTTGCTAGGTGGGGAGTCACAAAATGTTTATTTGATAGTTGTGTCCATCCAAAAAAACCTACCTTAAACGGTAGATTACCTAATAATAACACAGGCCTACAAAAAAAATTTTTTTTTTGGTGCCAGGAATCTTTGTGATGATTTTAACTATATTTGTAGAGCTGAATCCAAATATGAAATCCGTTTTTATTTAACAGCTCTACTTTTTTAGATATGGCACATCTTACGATTAGTTGTTTTAATATTTGATATATTCCGGAAAATAATTTTCAAAGTTAAATAAATCTATAAGTATACTAATTTATAACCACTCTGCGGTGTTCCTTTTATTTTCAATAAACTGTCAATAAGTTTTATGTATATTTCTATATTGTAGGCCAATGAGATTAAAAAACAAAAATCGTTTGTATCGACTTCGGTAAAAGATGGCGAAATTAGTTCTAAAGATATCCGAACTACTAGCATCAAGACTGCATGAAAAGAATTTACTGCAATCCGGTACAAAAATAAGTTTTTATCGCACAAGGGAAAAGGATATGCTACCCTTCTTTACTCAAGAAGACAATCTTACATTTTGTTTAGACGTTAAGAGTCTTTTGGAAAAAATGGGACTACTATCACAATATGATGCTAGTGATTGGCGTTTGTTTATTGATAGCTCCAAGCGTAGTTTAAAATGTGTACTTCTTCACAATGGTAACAGGTTTGGCGCAATACCAATCGCTCATTCAACTAAAATGAAAGAAGAACACGATACAATAGCATTGGTCTTACAGAAGATAAAATACCAGGAACATCGCTGGGTGATTTGTGTAGATTTAAAAATGGTGAACTTTCTTCTTGGGCAGCAAAGTGGCTACACAAAATATCCTTGTTTCTTGTGCCTCTGGGATAGCAGGGATAGACAAAACCACTGGATTAAGAAGGAGTGGCCTAAGAGAGAAAACTTGGTTGTTGGGAAAGAAAACATCATTGTTCATCTTTAGTTGAAAGAGAGAAAGTCATCTTACCGCCTCTACATATTAAACTAGGCCTAATGAAGCAATTTGTAAAGGCTCTTGACAAGGATGGACCATGCTTCGGCTACTTAAGACTAAAGATGCCCCATATAAGTATTGAAAAACTTAAAGCTGGTATTTTTGAGGGGCCACAAATCAGACTACTTACAAAGGATCCTGCTTTTGTCGAGTCAATGAATGAGATTGAAAAAATTAGTTGGATGTCATTTGTTGAGGTCATAAAAAATTTTCTAGGAAATCACAAAAGTGAAAAATTATATTGAGTATTATATTGAGCTGGTAAACATTATTCTCAGTAACTTCAAATCACTTGGATGTAATATGAGCACAAAAGTTCACTACCTACACAGCCACTTAGACAATTTTCTTGGAAATTTAGGAGACACAAGTGAAGAACAAGGTGAAAGATTTCACCAGGATATAAAAACAATGGAAGCTTGCTACCAAGGAAGATGGGATAACCATATGATGGCAGATTACTGCTGGTGCTTAAAACGAGACTGTTTGAACAAAGTGCACTCAAGAAAATCGCGCAAAAGAAGCTTCCGATGTGTTGAGTGATGTTTTTATGTATTTTTTTCTTTTCAATTTGTTTTATTACAGTAAAAAATTTTAGTATTTGTGTTCAATTGTATTGTAAAATTCTGTTGTGTTTGTGGGTGATTTAACAGCCCTAGAAATAAATCAAGTCTTTATATTCAGTGGGTTTTATTATTAATATAATATTCCCATATCATCATGTAGAAGATTTTTTTACGTAAGTAACAACATATCTATATCTTGAAAACTATAGCTGATAGGAAAAAACTAGTGTCATAATTGGATTCAGCACCCCAATTGTTCTTTAAATCAGCATTAAAAGCTCCGGCACCAAAACTACTGTTGGCCTGTGTAATTGATGTTGTCACCTTCAAAATAGTCCCCATTGGAGATTATGCACTTGTGCCAGTGCTTCTTCCAATCCCCGAAACACTTCTCAAACCCAATCTTTGAGATAGCCTTTAGTTCTTTCAGCGATGTGCTTTTAATGTCATCTATGGCTGTAAAACGATGGCCCTTCCAAGGTTGTCTTAATTTTTGGAAAAAGGAAAAAATCACACAGAGCCATATCTGGCAAATGTGGAGGCTGGGGTATCGTTACAGTATTGTTTTTGGCCAAAAATTCACGAACAAGCGATGAAGTGTGAGCTGGTGCATTATCGTGGTGCAAAAGCCATTTTGGAACGAATTTTGGGCCACACATTTCATACCAAAAAAATTGGAAAAAATGTCATTACATGAACCAATTGATATGCCAACATCATCAGTGACCTCTCTAATTGTGATTCGGTGATCGTTCATAACCATTTCTTTCACTTTTTCTACATTTTCATCGATTGTTGATGTGCTGGGGCATCTAGGGCGTTTGTCATTTTCAAGGTCTTCACAGCCTTCTTGGAAATGCTTGTATCACTTGTTAGCTCTTGATTTACTCATAGTAGACTCAGCATAGGTCTTTGTTAACATTTCACACACTTTGTTACACTTTATTTCATTTTTTTTGCAAAATTTGATATAAAGTCTTTGATCCATTTCTTTTTTCAAACGAAAATTGCCGAGCTCATAAAGCACGTCTAACCTTAGTGGCTGTCACAGACTAAGTCCACAATGAAAACAGCTGAATGTTTTATCATACTTCAGGGGCATGTATACCAACATAACAAAAAATAGTTTGACAATCGGACTCTCCAAGCCCACGAAATGAAAAAATTCCCATTAATTTTTGAACAGATCTCGTACATCAAAAAAGGGATATTGAAAGCCAAAAATGAAACTATTGGATCTGTTATTGAGAAAAGGACAAGGAAACCATGGATCACAGATGAGATGATCAGAAAGATAGATGAGAGAAGAATGGAAGTGTGTAAAAACAGAGCTAGGTAGAAGGAAGTACAGAGAGTTAAATAATAAATTGAGATGGGTACTAAATAAATCAAAAGAAGCAAAGGGAATATCTGTGCTAACAGTTAGAAATAAATTGGGTAAGATAATGGTTGAAAAAGAAAAGATCGAGGAGAGATGGAATGGATATATAGAAGAACTGTATGGTGAAGAACTTAGGCCAACAAGGTTAGACATAGAAAGAGAACATGGCATAGAAGAAGATAGCTTAGGTCCAGAAATATGGGGATCAGGATGGTGCAGTGGCTAACATACGGGCTTCCCACCGAGGGGGCCCGGGTTCGAATCCCGGCGGCGGTAGATATTTTTCATTGGTATCCCGATCCCTACTTGAGGTGCTTTGTGGAGTGCACTTTGAGTGAGTATGCCATTCATTGGTTGGGATGTTAAGCTGCGGATCTCTTTGTGCCTTTTGTTAAGAGCAGGCTAATGCCGGCGCTGGGTTTCTCTCCACCCTACTTCCTTTCCTGTCATCCCTAATGGCGCAAATGACCTGAGCTATCGGTCGCCTCCCCAACAAAACTAAACCAAGTCCAGAAATACTCGACAATGGGATAGAAAGGGCATTAAGGGAGATGAAATCAAATCAAGTTGTGGGGGTAGACAACATTCCTGCAGAACTGTGAAAAGGTTTAGGAAAATTTGGTAGGAAAAGACTGTATGGACTGATCCGTAGCATCCACGAGAAAGGAATCTAGCCAGAAGACTTTGTGGGATCAGTGTTAGTTCCTATTCTGGAAAAGGTGAAGGATACGTCATGTGACAACTACAGAACAATAAGTTTGATATCCCACGCAGCTGAAGTGGTTCTCAGGATCATCAACAAAAGGATGGAGAGTAAGGCAAATGATTACTATGGGGATGATTGGTTTACTTAAATATGTTAATTGAATGATTCTATTTACAGAAACCAGAAACAATCTTAAGCTACTTAACTAATCCTATAATATAAAATGTTACCCTATTCAAATTTATTAGGGGTGGCTAAAGTGTACTGAAATGCTGATGTTTTTCTGTGAATTCTGTCTTGATGTATCACTGTTTTAATATTCTCTGATATGGATATCATATATATAGGTATTACTGTCTGATGCTGTCAGTAGGAAACTTAATTTCTGAAATTTTGAGTGAATACATTAAATATTAGAAAATTCTTACCACCGAGCATTTACAGTAAATTATAAAGGAAATAGGTAATTATTATCATTTACTGGTATATTTTGAGGCATCATTGTTAATTTTATCAATGACTTTTATGCATGCTGTTAAAACATTTGAGTTAGCGGTATACCTCTTTGACATGGACAATTTTATTAGTTTCATTTGTGGTATGATTTGTTGATCCCTTTTGCTTTATTTATGATTTGTTGAAGTTAATTTCATTTTGACCCTTCAATCAAACTAAAATCAGAAATACTGAAAAATTCTTTGTCAATAATAGGATGTCATTTCAGGTACCATATATTTGCATCTCTAAAACTTTCCATTGAGTGTTGTGTAAACAATGTGCACAGCACTCAACGTTAAGCCATTTCAATTCATGATCCACGTTTGTAAGCCTAAATATTATCATAGTTGAAATAGTGATAGACATTGTTTTAGGCAATAACCTTAGTATTTGGGATCATGAGCGATGGCCCCTCACAAGAGGGAATGATGGGGGATGGATGGGTAAAAGGTGGAAGGGAACAGAGGAGGGAAATAGATGGATGGATGTATGCGTGTTCATTGAATTGATTCCTCAAATGCCAGAAATACATGTATGCAAGAATGTAAAGAAGTAAAAGTAGGACTATTTTCTGAATCCCATCCTGGACATTGTAACTAGATGCAACTCAAATTTATCTAGACTAGAACTGAACATTTAAAAATAATTCTTGTTTTCATTGGCTAAATATTACTGCCAGTAAAGCATGAAAGTCCCACCTTAAGAAGTTGGATATAATAGTTCGACTCAACTTGATAAGGTCAAATTCATTAGAAATGTTACCTCTTGGGAAGTTGAAAACACTGTGTTTAGCTGGTGTATAAGTTATATTTTGCTGATGTAATGGTAACAACCACAATACAAGGTGAAAGGGGAAACATATAATGCAGGGCATCTCACAATATTCACAGAAATTCATAACTCATTTTTTATTCTTGCCATGAATTATGAATCATAACAATGATTATAGCATGATTGACAATAGAGATTGTTTACAATGATTGAAAGCATTATTTTATTTTCCATCTTTCAGCTTCATGCAGATGCTGATATGTATGGTGAGGATCGAATTGATGCATCCTCAACTCCACATCCACCTGCAAAGCTCCAATGGGCGGCGTTCCTTGGAGTAGTGGGTGGACTTTTTGGATTGTACTTGTTTTTGGATGACTACAAATTGTTTAGGCCCGTGGTAAGATGCACCTTAAGTTTCTTTCCAATCTGTAATTGCCTCTATTTTAGAGTTAACAAATAATCAAATTAGTAATGATTGCTACATTACTACTACTCTATTAAGGAAGATGTTAGTTGAAAGTTAAGTATAGGTATGTAGACAATTATGAATTGGAGGTAATTTAAATGTGGGCAGGGTGATGTAGTATTTTTCATTGTTTAATTTGCCAACAAAATTTAGAAGCTGAGTGCCATAATAAAGTGGTGGAATAAAGATAATGTCTCATTAAAACGGATTGCACGGTATACATGATGTATTTATAGTTATGTCTTGGAAATGGTGCCGCGTTTTTTGGTTACTGAGCAGCACAGCTGTGCAATAAGCCCTAGGTATTCCCTCTTGCGTAGGATTTTTTGAGATTCCGGGAAAAGAGGAATGCCAACTGATGTTGACTAGGTACTTCATTGTAGATGAGTTTCTGAGGGATCTAATTCTATGTCATATGTTATCATATTTTGAGGTAATAGCAACCGACATGGAGTCTTTATGATAAATGTTGTTCCTGACAATCTCCTTGTGCTTGTTGGAAGAATCAAGTTCCAGTGTTTGCACTGAAATGGAATGGTTTATGAAAAAGCAGATTGTGTGAAAAATAATGGTTTACCTCAAAACCAATTTTCCCTATCTTGAATGCTGATGTTTATTGTGCCACTAACGAGTAGATTAAGGAAAAAAAAGTCACAGATATGCCAGTTGAGGTATCCAGGGACCTGCAGAAAAGACTGCCAGGGCTCATTAAGAAAACACTTGAACTTCCTCAATGAATGACAAACTAAAGGCTTTCTCTTCCTGATCCCCTCAAGTTACTTTAGATAATGACTAAGGCAAGGAAGGATCTGGTGACGTATTTTATAGACACACATGAAATGATGGTTATAATACTGGTGACATTGCACATAGACTTCAAAAGACTGCCAAAATCATGTAGTCAAGGCCCTGAAATCTTCTAACACCACAGAGCACCATTTGTATTACATTTGGTGTCAAATTATGTGAAAATTGTGTGGTGCAAATTCTGTCCATGAAATTTTGGAGTATTTCTACCTACCAATTCTTTCTTTGGTCATTTACATCTAAAGTGGGATATTTTTGGTGAACAGAGAGGGCACTGTAGACACTAGGAGGGAAGATCCACTTATAAATAACTTTCTGTCCTTGCCTTCCAATGACCTCTACCAAAAAGCTATGAAAAACAAGCAAGAGATGACAAGTAATTTTTAATGAAGCAATTTCATAGAATGGCACATGTGCATGGAAGATTTAGTGGGTATCATAGTGAGATTAACCCTTTTTAAGTGCCAAAGTCACTGCGAATAGGTCAAGTTTCCTGGAACACATTGAAATGCATCACATTTGCCCTTAGTTTATGGAAATTCATTTTTAAAATTTTGAATTTGGTATTATTTATGCTAATAAAATGTTTTTATAAAAAAACAGTCTGTTTTGAAAAAATGTTATTTAATGCTCCTGACTGTAATAAAATTTCATGTCTTTCAAATCTGGGGATGTTGTGGTTCAGTGGAGCAGATTGCTGAGCTACTGCCTGGAGGGCCAGAATTTGATTTGGTACCATATCTTCCTGGAAAATCATAAACTCAGGGAAAGGAACTGGCCCCCCTACCCTGTATGAATTTCACATGCTGTTGTGCTTAGTATTTGATGAACTCTATCCTCTCCTATCAAACCAACATTCGGGTTGATGACAGTGATATTGGTATCAAATTCTGGCACTCAAGAGCATTCAAAATTGTAATTTAAGTTAATTTAAGAAAATGTGAGATGACTAAATTGTTTAAAAATTTTGGTGGGAAAATTGTGTATTCTAATTAATTCTTGTGTTATTTCTTTTTAAATTTAGCTTCCCAAATCATATCCCAATGATGGCAAAACACACTATACTTTTGAACCTGCTAACTGATTAGAAGCAGCTTAATAGAGAGAGCACCAACTTACTCAAGAGGAAGTTAATATTAATAAAATTTCTCAGTAATTTGTAAATAAATTGAAATGACATTTCTGCATGAAGGAAATATGTAAAGAAGAGCTAATGTGAATTTCCACCATTTTTTTTGCAAGTGATTGTTAGTAATGTGGCTTTACAATAAAGTTTCATCGTTATTTAAAAGGAAAGGATTTTTATTTTTTGATGAGTTAACCTCTAGCATCTAATTAAGTCCTAAATTGTCTGTTGTATTTCTGGAAATTGATAAACTGGTTGCAAATGTACAGAGACGGCCAAATGTTCAAGGCTGTAGATGAGCCAGAGCATTTGAATTTCCATTTTCCAGATGTTATTATCCTTCTCAATGAAAAAACATTTTTCTTTTGTTGAGTTAGTTGCCCATGTATTTACTGTGAATCTTTAAGAACAAGTTGAGATATGTCTTGCTGTTTTTGGAATAATGGAAACTCAGATTATCAAAGCCAGCTTTCAGCTTGACGAAGTCACAAAATTGGAAGGCCTGTTTTTGGTCAGTCATTTATTATACTGCAAAACTTCTAATGAAAAACATTTGATCAATCATTTCATAATAATGTTGCAGCTATGTTCACTACCTAGATAGTAAACGAGGATTAAAATGTAGGTGGTGGTTTAGAAGTGAACATTTTCAAAAAGTAGCTTCATCCTGTGTTTTATCAATTCTTGAACCAATTGTTTTTAAAATTGGATTTGCAACACAGTATATTCAATGCTCCTTTGACTGAGAAGTAGCAGGCATTCTCCATTTTTCATTATTTTGCATTTCATCATGATCATAATGCCCATTTCATGAACTTTTTCATGATGGCATCATGGTATCAAGTTAAGGTCTGATATGATTGCGATACCAAAATATTTTGTGTGGACACTATTGGCCATTTGGGCACCCTCTAGTGTAAAACTTGAGAGCTGATTGTTCTCTTTTAGCGATGTTTTAATGTATTCTTTAGTTTTTTATGTTAATTTCCATTCAGGGGCTTGTGAGTTGTGAGTGAATTCCTTGAAAGTATTTTGTGAATTGTTTGGCTCCTTATTCCTTTTTAAATCTCAGCCTATCTCAGCCAAAGGTACTTTTTCTCATTCATTCAATGAATTCAACGTAAAGTGGTATGAAAGTGTTGTAAAGGTGTAGTAAATGATTGCATTTAATGCAAATTTTGAAGTTATCAAAAAAATATCAGAAAATAAATATGCATAAAATGTTAAAATTATAATAATCTTATGGGATCTTAAGAGAGAAGATTGTCATACAATGTTGTATCTAAACTTGAATTCATGAACTGCTTCAGAATATGGAAGCAAGGCAGCTGAATGGCATTTCGGCTCAGTGATGACAAATTTTTGGAATTGAACAATGAATAAATTATATGTTTCTGAATAATAATATTTGTACCTTCTAATTTTTTAGTAAAGCACCCTATTTTTCTTTGCATTAAGTGTAAATATCAAATCAATTTTCTTTTCTATCAAAGTATTTTTTGTAAATTCTAACCACATTGCGTTGGTTATGGGCCAGGAAATATGGTAGTCAATCTTTAGCAACAGAGCACAGTGGACCATTTTTTATAAGTATGAATATTCTGACTGTGTATAGTCTGTATATCTATAAAATATTGATTTATGTAAAATATAATTTAAATAAAAGTTTCTGGCGTAACTTGGTGGAAAGTCTTCATAGTGACGTTTTTATAAATCAAACCACTTTGCTTTTCCACATAAACTTTTTATTTTCACAACCATCAGGTGATGATGAAGATATGCTATAACGTCTATGCTATCCTGATGCTTTTATGCTATAACGAAACCTGGGTTGCGAAAAGAAAAAGTTTATGTGGAAAAGCAAAGTGGTTTGATTTATAAAAACGTAAATATAATTTACATTTGTTTCCCACAAGATGTGAAGTACATAATTATAACACCAGAATGAAAAACCACATCTCCATATGTAACCTCAGAATAACCTAATTTCAGAATTATTTGAATAATTTTGGTATAAAATTATTTATTCTACTGCCTCAGACTGCTAGAAATACCAGCTCTGCCAAATTATAAAAAAAACTTGTATTTATGGCTAGCCTTTAAAGCTCTGTTCTCATTGAATTTTTTATTCATAGAAATATGGAGACGATTTTCTAATGTGTTTTATGCCTGATGTGCTAATTTGTGTAAAATGTGTGTCTGATGTACTGAGGTGTGTTCTACATCTGATGTGTTCTGTTTGAGGTCTTTTGCATACCTACTTAATGACCAATGAAATTATTATTAATTATGCTGCTTAAATTATAGATCCTTTCATTTCCCTGGATGAGGAATGTAGTCGGTGAAAGTGGACTAGGTTAAGGTTTCATAAATTATTGAAAAATGTAAACATGTGTGGTTTTTAATACTTAGAGAAACCTTCAATATGGTTGAAAGGTTAATATTATTGAAACATTGGGTTGGTATGTATTTATTGTATCGTTTTCTAAGATACTCGTAAGTGAAACATTAAATGAAGAGCGATTTTTATTTTTCAATATTTTTCTCTGATATATGGTAAATATTTGTTGAAGAACTCACGTTTTCTTGGGTAATTGTGTACATTATTATTATTAGGTAATCAACCGGTTAAGGTAGGTTTTTGGATGGACACAACTATCAAATAAATATTTGTAACTCCAAAACAAAACCCAATCCGGCAATCTACTCTACATCAGGTGCCTCTTCATCTCTGTGTACTTCCTACCTCCTTTTATTCCATCCAACATCGCCATCCTGTTCCTGCCCTTTTCTCATTTGCCTAACATTCTCCCCTCAATTACCTTCTTCAACATCCCACTGCCGCTCAATACGCCTTTCATCCATTTTTCCTGCCTCCATAGGATTTCTCTCAACAAGCCCCTCTCCTCACCCACCATCTCTAGTACTTCCTCATTTGTTTTCTTTTCGGTCCATTCACCTTCTCCATTCTTCTCCACACCCACATTTCAAAAGCCTCCAATCTACGTCTATCCTCCTGCTTCAGTGACCACGTTTCCGCGCCGTACATAGCTACGCTCCATATCAGAGTTTTTACGAGTCTTGTCTTAACATCCCTACTCAACGTCCCCGTCATCAACTCCCTCCTCCTTGAGAAAGCCTCCTTGCCTAGCGCAATTCTTCTCCTTATGTCCCTACCACTTTGACCGTATTGGTCCAAAACACTTCCGAGATATGTAAACTGCTCTACCTGCTCTATTTTTTCCCCGCCTATTTTAATGTTTATCTTAGCCTTCTTTTTCCTGGAAAATCGCATTATCTTTGATTTATTAATTTTAATTCTCATCCCATATCTATCGCACTGAGCGTCCAATTCACTCAGCAATGCTTGCAACCCCTTGGCTGTCTGAGCAACTAATGCTTGGTCATCCGCAAACCTAACCGATTTTACGAAATCCCCTCCGACTTTCATTCCCACCTCCAATTTTTCCCAGGCCTCTTTAGTCATTTCCTCCACATTTACGTTGAAAAGCACCGGTGACAATGGGCAACCCATCCTTACACCTCTTCCTAACACTGCCCATCCGGACTCTCCGTTCCCCACTCGCACCTGAGCAGTCTGAGACATGTACAGGTTGCGGATCAGTCTCCTGTCCCTCCAATCCATTCCTATTCTCTGCAATTCACGCATTAATTTTTCCCAATTCACTCTATCAAATGCTTTTTCGAAATCTACGAAACAGGCAAATACGTCCTGATTGTATTCTATATTCCTCTAGATTAGTGATCTCATTACTGCATTGGTATCGCGCGTACCTCTCCCCTTTCTAAACCCAAACTGATCATCCCCTAAGTAATCATTTGCCTTACTGTCTATCCTTTTGTTGATGATCCTGAGAATAACTTTAGCTGCGTGGGATATTAAGCTTATTGTTTTGTAATCCTCACATGATGTAGCCTTTACCTTTTTCGGAATAAGAACTAACACGGATTTCACAAAATCCTCCGGCCAGATTCCTTCCTCATAGATACTACGAATAAGTCCATATAGAGTCTTCTTCCCACATTTTCCTAAACATTTGAACAGTTCCACAGGAATAGTCCACCCCCATGGCCTTATTTGCTTTCATCTCCTTTAATGCCCTTTTTATTTCATCGTCGAGTATGCCTGGACCTAAGCTATCTTCTTCTACGTCATGTTCTTTTTCTATTTCTAACCTTGTCGGCCTAAGTTCTCTTCCGTACAGTGTTTCTATATATTCCTTCCATCTCTCTTGGATTTTTCCTGGTTCAACTATTATCTTACCCCACTTATCTTTATCTATTAGCACATATCCTTCTTACTTCCCGATAATAACTTAACCTTGCTCTATAGAGCACCAATTTCACCCTGCCTCTGTAAACTTTCCATATCCTCGCATTGCGTTTTCCACCATTCTTCTTTCGCTTTATTTGTGGCCCTTCTCAATTTATTGTTTAACTCTTTGTACTTCATTTTGCCGAACTCTGTTTTTACATTCTTCCATCTTCTTCTCTCCTTCATCTTTGCAATCATCTCATCCATTACCCATGGTTTCCTTTTCCTTTTCCCGTTAACGGTTCCAATAGTGTCTTCAGCGGCTTTCGATATCACTTTCTTGATACATTCCCACTTTTCTTCGATAGTACTCAGCTCTCTACAGTCCTCCATGATTTCCTCTACAGCCTGCTGCTACTCCTTCCTTTTTAATCCATTTAATTCTTCTACATTCCATTTCCTAACCCGCCGCCCGTGCCTTATCTTCTTGAAACGGACTTTACATTTCATAACAACTAAATTGTGGTCAGAGTCCGCATCCGCTCCTGGGAAGCTGTGCGAATTCATCACACTGTTCCTAAACCTCTACCTAACCATAATATAATCTAACTGATACCTTTCTGAGTCACCTGGCATTTTCCATGTATACCTACGCCTTTTGTGGTGTCTAAACCATGTGTTAGTGATGACTAACCCCTGTCTCCTGCAGAATTCAATTGCTTTTTCCCCGCGTTCATTTCTCGTGCCTAACCCATAGTCCCCCACCTCACCACCATCTCTTCCTTCTCCTACCGTCGCATTCCAATCCCCCATCACTATCAAATGTTTCCCAGCAGGAACACTCGCGATGATATCCTCTAACTCATCATACATCCTATCGAGTTCTTCCTCCTTGTGGTTGCTCGGTGGCACGTATACCTGAACAATGACCAAGTTCGTCGGCTCTGCTTTAATCTCTAGGAGTAAGATTCTATCAGTTGCTTGCTCTATGTTGACTACGCTTCTTCCTACCCCTTTATTTAATATTACGGCAACCCCTCCTTGGCTCTCGTTCTCACCGCTGTATATCACTCTATAATTATCACTCCAGTAATCCCCGCTATCCTTCCATCTCACCTTGCATAGACCTAAAACATCTATATTACTTCTTTAGATCTCTCGCTTAATATTTTCTAATTTGCCCGTCCTCAACATTGTCCTGACGTTCCATGTTCCTATTCTAACTACTTTCGTCTTCTTCTGCGTCTTCTGTCATGCTGCTGTTATTTCTCCCCCGCAAGGATTTCGTGGGATGAGGACCGCGGAAGCCTTGCCTCCCCCGTTGCCGGGCACGACACACGGCCCCTTGGGCCGAGTCTCGCAGTTGCCAGGACTCATATTCTCTATAGTGGCCATCATTACATTCTTGGGAATGATAATTGAGGTGGTTTCTCGTTGCCTTCCTCAATAGTGTTTTTAACGTGACACCATCACTTAATGGCCGCCCCACTGGGGTCAGACGCCTTTGCAGTCGCCTCACTGAGGAACAGACGTTGCGTGGATTACCTTTCGTCTGGCTCCTAACCTTCGACCTATCGGGCATGGGTGACCCTACCAGGAGCAATTATTATTACTCCTGCCAGCACAGCTCTAGGGGTCATCGGAACGCACAAGCCCTTCCACCATGACAAGGTTGTAGTCCACTGGAGGGTAATTGTGTACATCTGTGACAATATGGAGAATTCTCATTCGCTTTGCTCATGTGGCCAGAATGCTTTTTAAAAGTACTCCAGGGCTGCTCAAGAACTGTGGTTTGTGAAGAAATTTCAATTGAACAGCAAAAAATTTCACGCGAATAATTTTGCTACAATTGATTAAATAAAATTATCATGTCATTTAAATGAAATGGAAATTTTATGATCATTTTTATAGATTTTAGTATATTTTTTATAAAATTATTATTATAGTCCCATGGCATTCAAAATTTGGGTTAATTGGTCTGAGGTCTGAATGATTGGTGACCCTAGGGCACTTTGAAATTAATTGCATCCATTATTTAAAGCAACATCATGAAATTTCTCAACACTATTTTTTTTATATTTATCAATCGACCCAGCTTTTGCAAACCCAGATTCGTGAAACAAAATAAACTGTTTAAGGTAAATAAGACTTCTGGATCTTCATTCTTCTCTCTATGAAATCCTCCATCCATGGTTCACAATTCCGGAAAATCGTAGCAGAATCAATAAAATAATATATATTTAAGTGTAGGTTGGACGATCCTTTTACAATTTTACTCATTTTATGGCTGAAACAGTGAAGTGGGTGAACAATCTTAGTTGGGTTTATCTCTACTGTTTCATGCCTACAGATCATTACTGTCTAGTGTTTTATGCCTATATTCAAATTCCAAATAGTATAATAATAAGCTATTGAAATAACAATTTTCTGAAAGCTACTCTAAAATCAGACCTCATAGTTTAGAAGTAATATTCATCATTACATACCAGATTTTTAAAGGCGCTAAAATGTGAATGAAAAATATAGCTATTTCAGCACTCATGGCACTCGTGCATTGCGTGATGCATTAGCAGCTACTTTTGATAATTACTAAAAAACAGAATCTTTAAAAAGAGTGAAACTCGACAGGTTTTGCTTAAATCAAGTAGGTAACCCTCCCAATAGAACGTCTTTCAGAGGGAAATGGATCATGGAGGGAGGATTCTGAAATTGGATATGCCCTATGTTGAAGAAGAGCAAGGAACCTAAATATTTACCAACTTATGCAAATGATTACAACCAAATTAGCAGCAGGAACAATATAGGTCCTGAGGGTGGACATTGTATTGGGCTCTCCTGGTCTCAGCCATAAATTAAACCAGTTTTCATATCAAAGGTCAGTTTTAAAGACCTTAAAACTTAAAAATAAAGCTCCGTGGTCCGTTAGTTTTAGTGTAGTTATTTTCCCTTTAGCGTGTGTAGTTGCCCAAGAATTTGCGGTGGAAGAAAAACACAGTGTGCGTTCAGCTGGGAACCTCCGGAGTTGAACCTACGTCCTTTCGTACTGAAACTCGAACGACTTCCACAATCGGCTAGAGCACACTGCCTAAGAATTACTTTATAATTTTAGTGGGACTCAAACGAAATTGAGGCAAATCTTCTACTGCCGCCAAAACTTTAATTGGCGCCCGCGTCTAACAGGGAGATGCGGGTCTTCAGACAGGAGACTACAGTTAGGGATCGGGTGGGGGCAGGGTTGATCGATTCGAGGGGCCTTCGTGATAACTAAATTCTATCGGACGCAACTGATTACGTGCAAATGCATGGGAGGCCTGCAGGTTGCATGCTCAACAGGGACAGATGACAACTAGTATGTGCAAAAGATATTATGAAGATAAGAGCTTGACCGATCCTTTCCTAGGGCTATGATACGAGTACAAGTGTGTGATTATAGCTTTGCGTTATTATTATCTAGAGGGAAGCAACACAGAGAAAGCTGGCAATTGTGAACCTTTTTAAAGTGAAAGTACGAACCATATACTTCCTGAGTCTGTTGCTGTGACCGTGATGAAATTAAATTCATAAAAAAATCAACATGAGATTTTTCACTGATAATTCGCAGAGAAACTCTTTCCATATGGATTGCAGAATACTTTCAAGCGATTCGCACGGCATCCACAAATAGTACATTGAATGGGATCTAGAATGGAACACTAATTCATATGCAGAAATATGCTCCGTAGTACCAAAAATCACTGTAAACATCAAGCCGAAGACCTGGCAGGTGAGGCTAGAGCTTACGTAATTCTAGCTTAAATGCAATTACGCGTGTTAGCTAAACATCAGTGTAGAGGTGCTAGTCCTTAGCGCCTTTGGTTTCCAGGTGAGATCTGGTAACGAAAAACAATACAGCACAGGCTAAGCTGAGGGTTTCCAGAGACTTCATCTGGAATCGATCCCGGGCCTCCATTCAGTAGACTGAAGACTACATACTAAACTACCACGCTGCCGTCATAAAACATAAACCTATAAATTATAGCAATAAAAATGTGAAGGAAGCAAACTGATTAATCAATTCCTCAGAGATACGTGCATAGCTGTTCAATTCTTTGTTGTAAAATCCTAAAATATAAATTTATATAGTATATTCTACACACGTAGACGATTGGGAACACAACTCCAAAAATCATTCATTAAAGGGAAAAGCAACCAGGTAGCTCGAGAAAAACTGTTTCGAAAGAAGGCAGTGTTAAAAGTTTACATACATTGCATGTGCATACATGAAATGTTAAAAACGCTGGGCTGGGAACCTTTAAAGATGTAGAAGAAAAATAAGAAGACTTTGTGGAATGCTCCGCATTTCAAAGGGAGAGAAATCTTATAGGGAGAAATAAAAAAAATTTATAGGGAGAAATGATCACAAATTCAAAGTGAAATACCGGGCACAAAGAACAAATTAAAAAATTTCATTTCTTAAAAACAATCGTTGATTGGAACAATTCACCTGCAAAACTATTCGAGCCCTTTCCTAACAGAGTAAATGCTTTTAAGAAAATATGTAAACAATTTATATAATAATTTGTCCCCCTCTACGCTGGAGCTTTGGATATCGTGGCTATCTCCAAAAGCGTGCATTATAGGCAATGTGACATCGAATCGGCCTCGTCATTCATGCGCGACGTCATTTCCCGAAAGGCTATGCAAGCATTTTTCTCGGACTCGGGGAACTTGCCACGACATTCTTTTGAAGGTCATGCGTGCGAAGGTTGATTGACGGCAAAAGAGGCTGCGTGCTTCGAGGGTTACTTTATTCAAAGGGAGACCGTCATTCGTTTCGCAAAAGTACGTCACAAACCTCCTATCGTGACCCCAGGGCAAATGTATTTCCCTCCTGGTATAGGAGTGGAATTTCAGGCCGCTGTGATGGGAGTCACGTATCTCTTTTCGCGGGCCAGTGAAAGGGCGGGCATGTGCGCGGCGTCTGCCATCCATCGTCCCATCTGCCGTTCTCTTCCATCGACCCCCCTCATACCGAGACAAAGCGATTCTTCCCGCGACGACCCACGCCGAATTCGCGTTCCCCAATACACTTCCGCCCTTCCCCACAGCGCAGACGATCTTGGGGTCACGCATTAAGTCAGTCGTGTGATACTTCTAATGACTGAATGCCAAAGGAGGCGTAGGGAGAGGGAGAGAGGTCGTTTGAGGTCTGCACACGTTCTGTTTTGCCGGAATCCTCCTGAAAATCTTCTTGACCTCCCATAGATTTCCATGGAATTTAACGAGAACATTTCCAGGTGGGCAATTTTTACCCGTTTGTGCTCACCCGGTCAGTTTTTTCATTTTCACTTTTCTCAGAATTATTTCAATTTTTCCTTCAATTCCTTCTGAAAAAATCATGACGCGCACGTACAAAACTGGCTCAGCGTGGTGGCCATATACTGCGAGGTTTTGCTAGAAAAGTTCGGTATTGCACGACACAGAAAATGGGAGACATCTTGTTTTGAGAACAGATTCAAAAAAAGGTAATTTCATTGAATTTTTCAAACGCACCTGCGCGTTTATTCACGTTTTAATATCAGTTGGTGAAACAGCTAACAAAGAAGAGAGTATGTTGTAGATACGCAGTTTCAGATACGATATTCGCCAGGGAAAGAGTAAGCGGACGCAAGTGTCGTTCGAGTACCTATGTCGACGGCATGACTCATATTTGTAAATTATATCTCAGGCGCCATGCCGTATGACAAATTAATATGGATTAATTTTTAAGAGAAACAAGTTTTTCGAGAACTAGCGACAAATTCGGTAGTTTTACCACATCCCTTTGTCCATTGGAATTTTCGAAAAATCCGCTACATATGCTCAACGAATGAAAGAGTAGAGGTGTCTTAATATTTCAATTATTAACCCTCCTAACTTTCTATTAAAAGCCATTGCCACAATTTTGAAATTGAATGATTCTTATCTTCCTAGTGGCAGTGTAGATTTTACAGAATTCAGGAAAAGTAACTTTTTTAATTCGGGAGTACACTTTGTTGTAAGACGGAATCATAAAAAGAATAATTGGGAAATGAAATAAGAGGGTTAAAGAGCTCTGGTATTTCACGTTAGTTAGACCCACCTAGAGTACCATGCGGATGTGTGGGTTCCTTACGAGGTAGGCTCAGTTTTGGAACTAGATCGAGCGAAACGGAGAGCAGCTAGGTTTTTGAGAAGTCGTTATGAACAAGGCAGCAGTGTCACGAGACTATTGGAAGATTTAAAATGGGAGCCGCCAGTTGACCCTAGGTTAAAATGCAGGTGAAATTGACTGTGTAAATTTGAGGAAGGTTACTTATCCAATGCCTTACTTATGTTAAAGGCATATTACAGCTTACGACGTCTGATCTACCATAGTAATATGGTAGATCAGATTACGTACGTAAAGTCAGGGAGATAGTAGAAAGGGTAGATTTAACATATAGTTTTTTCGTCGCACGCTTAGAGATAAATAAATAAATAAATAAATAAATAAATAAATAAATAAATAAATAAATAAATATATATATATATATATATATATATATATATCGTAAAATCGGTTAGGTTTGCTGATGACCAAGCATTAGTTGCTCAGTCAGCCAAGGGGTTGCAAGCATTGTTGAGTGAATTGGAGGTTCAGTGCGATAAATATGGGATGAGAATCAATATTAATAAAACAAAGGTTATGCGATTTTCCAGAAAGAAAAAGGCTAAGCTAAATATTAAAATAGGCGGGGAAAGAATAGAGCAGGTAGAACAGTTTACATATCTCGGAAGTGTTTTGGACCAACACGGTCAAAGTGGTAGGGACGTAAGGAGAAGAATTGCGCTAGGCAAGGAGGCTTTCTCAAGGAGGAGGGAGTTGATGACGGGGACGTTGAGTAGGGATGTTAAGACAAGACTCGTAAAAACTCTGATATGGAGCGTAGCTATGTACGGCGCGGAAACGTGGTCGCTGAAGCAGGAGGATAGACGTAGATTGGAGGCTTTTGAAATGTGGGTGTGGAGAAGAATGGAGAAGGTGAAATGGACTGAAAGGAAAACAAATGAGGAAGTACTAGAAATGGTGGGGGAGGAGAGGGGTTTGTTGAGAGAAATCCTATGGAGGCAGGAAAAATGGATGAAAGGCGTATTGAGCGGTAGTGGAATGTTGAAGAGGGTAATAGAGGGGAGAATGTTGGGCAAGCGAGGTAAGGGTAGGAACAGGATAGGGATGTTGGACGGGATGAAGGGAGGAAAGAAGTACGCAGAGATGAAGAGGGACCTGATGTAGATTAGTTTGCTAGGTGGGGAGTCACAAAATGTTTATTTGATAGTTGTGTCCATCCAAAAACCTACCTTAACCGGTAGATTACCTAATAATAATAATAATATATATATAGATAGATATATGAATATATATATATATGTATATAAATATATATTAATTCAAACATAGAAATAGGTATAAGGAAAGGGGATAGGAAAACACATAAAAAGCCGCCTTCCCCACATGTCCCCACAGGACATGTGGGGAAGGCGGTTTTTTGAGCAGATCACGAATGTAAAAATATTTCCTTAACCGGGATTTAAACACCGGACCTTCCACTTGCCGGGCGGATGTGATACCAATTACACCGCCAAGGAAACCTAATTTACACTGAGATCTGCGATGTTTTAAAACGCCCAAGTGCTCCGAATCATTTTCCAAAGGAAGGCTTTAGGTCCGGCGTTCAAATCCCGGTTAAGGAAATATTTTTACATTCATGATCTGCTCAAAAAACCGCCTTCCCCACATGTCCTGTGTTCACCTTTTATGTGTTTTCCTATCCCCTTTCCTTATACCTATTTCTATGTTTGAATGAATATTTGTGCGCCGTATGGCGGGACTTCGTATTTGAATGTGTATCTGGCCAATGTGGCTCATCTCTTCTTCTGGCTATGCGTGCCATGAAACGTACTGTTCCTATTCTCTATGATACTATATGCTTTCTAACCAACTGTCCCCTCTTCTTGTGTGTATTGTCTATTTCTCCTTTGGTGGGTGGAACAGCTCCCTAAAGCCTAAAATTCAAATATATATATATATATATATATATATATATATATATATATATATATATATATATATATATATATATATATATATGATCGCTAGCGCGAAGGGGATAGTTATTATTGACAGTTTACATATTTTGTCTAAATCTTGTATGCATTCAAATAGAGCCATCTTTTTGTTGCCATATGATTTGAATATCTATATAATATCTTTATATAGAATATATATATATATATATATAAAATTCTTCGTATTCGACTTCGTATTTGAATATATATATATATATTCAAATACGATGTATATATATATATATATATATTGACAGTGTACATATTTTGTCTATATCTTGTATGCATTCAAATAGAGCCATCTTTATGTTGCCATATGATTTGAATATAGCCTGTTTTGTTAATATTCTTGCCTTTACGAGTCGTATATGTCTTCTTTCGTGTGAATAACTTTTCCCGAGTGCTTGATCGAACTGATATATATATAGTATTCTTGCCGCAAGTTCCTCCTTTTGTGTGATAAACTTTCTTCCAGAAATCATTAGCAGAAGAAAGCGTGCCAAACGGCTGGAAGGTAGCTTCTGTAACACCCATACTTAAAAACGGAGACAGGGAGGACCCCAGTAATTATAGGCCAATATCGCTCACCTCCATTTCCTGTAATATTCTTCAACACATCATTGTTAGTTCCATAATGAGGTACCTCGATAGCCAAGATTTATTGATTAAATATCAATAACCAATCAAAATCAAAAATCAATAACCAACTCGGCTTCCGTAAGGGTAAATCCTACGAAGCTCAACTCGCACTTTTTGTACATGATATATTGAACTCCGGTGAAAGTATTATTCTAGTTGATGCGATATTCCTAGATTTTAATGAAGTCCCTAATTGCAAATGACTCGCGAAATTGGAAACTTATGGAATACACGAGAGTATTATTAACTGGATTAAACAATTCTTAAGTGAAGTAAGATCTGGTGCTTTCCCGGCGTATTTGCTGGATGAAGTTTTCTCGGGTCTTCCACCGGGTCAGGGGTTCCATGTTGGCCGACGTTTCGATGCCCGACTCGTGCATCGTCCTCAGGGTTGATCAACCCTGAGGACGATGCACGAGTCGGGCATCGAAACGTCGGCCAACATGGAACCCCTGACCCGGTGGAAGACCCGAGAAAACTTCATCCAATTCTTAAGTGATCGTGTCCAAACAGTCGTCCTGGACGGTGTATCACCTGATACTGTCAAGGTCACGTCGGGTGTACCACAAGGAAGTGTCATAGGCCCCCTCCTATTCCTCATTTACATAAATGACCTCAGTGCCCAGTCCCCTAGTGCAAGCTCCGTCTTTTCGCCAATGATGCAGTAATTTTTGGGGACATTCGAAGTCATGAAGACAGAGTCGTGTTAGCCTAGGACCTGGGTGCAATTCAGAATTGGTGCGACACATGGCAATTGGAATTAAATTTAAAAAAATGAGTAGTAATACATTTTTGGGAAAAGAGTAACTCCCTCCCTTATAGTTACAAAGTGAAACAAACCAAAATCGCGAGGGTAGATTCCTTTAAATACTTGGGTGTAACAATTACTCACGATCTATCCTGGGGAAAACACATCTACATCTACATAATACCCCGCAAGCCGCCGCAAGGGCGTGTGGCGGGGGGTGTTAGGTCACCACCCAAAAAAGGAAAAAAAGAAATACCGCATTCAAAACCAACACACACATGCAAACCCCAATCCACAGCAGTGCACACATTCATCGTAACATCCCATCATTCGACGCGCATGCAAACACACATCTACCTCCCTTCACTCCACAAGCATGCAAGTACATACGCTTAACTACAACAAATAATTTTACCCCAGGATGCAGCAAGAAATTAATCACGAACGTGCAAGCTAGTTTCTAGCAAGTAGCCAGGCGAATTACCACCACCACAAGAACGTTCCGCATAAAAATCTCTCCTACTCAAGACGAGGAATTTGGCCCAACGCTGCAGGTGGGAGGAGGGCACACCCACGGAGAGGGACAAGGGATGGAAGTGGAAATTTAGGGTAGCAAAAGAAGAGAAAACAATACTGTAAACAGCAATACATTACTTAATGGCATGCGGGAAGAGTTTTGACACAACGCACAGGAGGTTAGTGAAAGTGCATGCAATTGAGTTTAACTAATTGTTACCTAGACGCCGAGGGTGGCAAGTGGCATTTTTGTTATCTCCGAGTGTGACCCTACAGTTGTTATCCCGTATTGTCCGTGGGAAGAAGGAGTCCTTGAGTCTGCTAGTCCTGGCATCTATTTCCCGAATTTTGTACACATGATCCAAGCGACCAATGTATGTTGGAACGCGAATAATTTTCGAGACCTCGGTGCTGAAACATGCGGATCTGAATTTATTTAGTAAGTTTAACCTAGCATTGAGTCGTCTTTCTTCCAATGATTCCCATCCCAACTCCATAAGCATTTCAGTGACGCTTTTCGTTTTATCGTAACAGTTTTCCACGAAACGAGCAGCCCGGCGTTGGACCTTCTCAATTTCCCGAATGAGGCCTTTTTCACACGGATCCCATACGCTACATGCATATTCTAAATGGGGCCTTACAAGAGCGTGATAACAACGTTCCTTGACCTTGGAGTCACTTCTGCCGACAATGCGTCTAATAAATCCTAATTTTTTATATGCTTGCCCGCAGACTTTACGTATATGGGTCCCCTAAGTTAAGTCTTTAGTGAATGTAACACCTAGGTATTTCATCGTATCAACTACTTCAAGGTCAACTCCAGCTAATTTGTAAACTAATCCTGTGGATCTTTTAAAGAAATTTACCACACACATACGAGAAATATGCTGTCGTGCTAATAAAAAATTGGGATTTGTGAAAAGAGTGCTAGGTAAATGCGACGAAAAGGTGAAAGAACGATGTTTCCTTGCCTTGGTCAGGCCCCACCTAGAGTATGCTGCCAGTATATGGGATCCTCATAACATAAATTTGGTTTCGGAAATAGATCGAGTTCAGCGGAGGGGAGCTAGATTTGTCAAACATTGTTATGACCAACGCAGCAGCGTATCCACTTTGCTAAAAAATTTAGGTTGGGATTCTCTTACACAGCGGCGTTTACAATATAGATTAAACTTATTAAAAACATTTAAAGATGGACCCTTTTCCGATGACATCAAGGATATAATACGAACCCCAACGTATTACGGTCGAAGGGATCACGAATATAAGACAAGAGAGATAGACTGCAAGACTGACAGGTTTAAAATGTCATTTTTTCCAAGAACGATAAGGGACCAGAATGCTTGTAGCCGAAATTGCCCAGGACTTTGTTCATTACAATAAGTATTAACGTACAGGTTAGGGACTTCGCGAGGATATGTGTATGTATGTTTACATATGATATATGTATGTATGTGCATATAGTATATATATGTATATATAAATATATTTTTTTTTCTTACAGGCTCCCCCCACCTTTCCTCGCCTCTTTGATAACCCCAACCCACTCATCCCCCTTCCCTCATGGTGCTACACCCCCTGCCACACACCTTTTTTGGTGGCTTGCAGGGTATTTATGTAGATGTAGAAGGGTGGAGAGAAACCCGGCGTCGGCATTAGCCTACTCTTGTCGAAAGGCGCCAAGGGGTCCACAGTTTAACGTCCCATCCGACGGACGGCGTACCCACTCAAAGTGCCCTCCACAAAGCACCTCAAGTAGGGATCGGGATACCACTGAAAATTTTTTTTGGAAGGATTTGAGCCCGGGCCTTCGCGGTGGGAAGCTTATAGGTTAGCCTCCGCACCACCCCGATCCCCGAACTGAACCTGCATCTCCTATTTATTTCTCAGACAAGATTCCGAGAGGGATGATAAATATACGCCATTCAAACTGGTGGATAAGGGTCACTGTTGTGTCTGAAGATGCCATAATATAATGCAATAGTTGTACATAAAACGTCGATTTATAAAATTGACTAAGCGTTCATGTTTGTCCACGACGCCCTCCTCACAGAAACTACCAGGTCTTCTTTGTCTGTTCCGTTTAATGCCACGTGTACGCACCAACTCCTTCGCCCAATCGGAAAATTTTTACAATAAATGATGTGCCAAAGCTACACCATATTGTTTTTTAAGAAAATGAACCCACAAAGTCAAAATTAATTTTACCATAATAGCGAAATTTAAACATAATAACTGTTGTGCAACACAAAATTTTAAACGACCAAGACAATGTTTGTCAGTTAAGCCAATTGTATTACTAATTTAGCCCAATGAGGCAATGGAAAGACTTTTGAAGGGAAATAAAGATATGAACATATTCACACCAAAGTTAATATTTCATCAAGAAATAAAGTGAGTGAAACTGGATCTGGCATTTAACGAAATAAAAATTTCCCCAAAAGTGAGCTGAAAGAGGAATATGAAAGCTGAAATATAGCTCATGGAAATTGCAGAAAAAGCGGAAAGACACAACTTCCAGGACCAGTTTTATAAACTATCTCCTAAACTCTATAAAGTGCTGTCACTACCTTACATAATTCATTGCAATGGTCGGCTGTTTGGAATAATAGAATGGGTGGTCGACGTCGTCACTATACAGGAAACTGAGCTGGCGGGTGGTCTAGTGGCTTTTACTGCCTCAAAGGTAAGAGAAGTCTCGCGAAATGGTTGACGACAGCAGAAATAGGACGGAGGGGAGGGAGAGGGGCTGGGGTGCGGTGGGCGCCACAAGACCGTCTGCCACAGGAATATGATATCATTTGAATGGAAGGATCGGAGACGGAGAATATTTTCCGAGAAAATTAGTGATGTTTTCTTTGGTTCCGTATTCCTTAATTGGCGATTATTTTGAGCGTATTAAGGCGAATGAAGCACAACTTCGGATAACATTTTTTCAGCCGATGTGGCGACAGTAAGTTGATACTGAGAATTTGAATCGGGAAACTTCTATTAAGTCTCTTCAAAAAACGCCAGATGCATAACGAAGGCATATTTAGCAAACACGTACGAATTTATTGTGATCGCCAGAAAAAGAGTTCATGTCGCACGTCTTGATCATAAAATAGATAAAAAATATTATCAAGTAATAAAGTACTAGCAATTGTCACTTTTGCAATATAGGCACCAAAAGAGTTCGTTTCGTTTTCGCATGATTTTTAACGTTATACGAGACATTTCGCCTTACTAAGACTTCACTAGTTACAAAATAGTACCTTCAAAGTCATAGTAATAACGTGATCAATTACAAATTCCATTAAGATACTTAATTCCGAACTTCCCATTCAATCTCATGAAGTAATGTTTCCATAATCGTTTTTTGTTGCAAGAGGATATGGCACTTAATAGTTTCTCTACAACATAACATACGCATCAATTGAATATCACTTGAGCATAATAAACGCTCCATGGAATACGATAGTAGTTTTATTAAATAATAATTCTGTATACATTAAAATATATAATTATTATTTATCTTTAGCAATAAAGTGAATTACGGGCAGTTTTGCCAACTCCAATATGCCTCACCGATCATCCCGATCCCCCTGCGTTACCCTTGCTTGCTACGTTTTACTTTTGAGGGTCTTTCCACTTTTCAGGGGTTATCCTGTATTCCCATTCTCCAGACTCCTTCGGTCGTTGTACTCTTCCTATTCCAAGCCTCAATTCCTCATAATTTTGACTATTTCTGACTAGGCCGTCCACGTTTCCTTCTTCCTGGTGGCGACCATTCTAACAAAGAGTTCTTGGATATTTCTCCTCAACCATTCTTCAAACATGGTCATACTATTGGAGAGATCGTCTGTGGATTATTTGTACCACTGCTTCTTTTGTGTCAATTATTTGTCTAATATCAACTTTATTTAATTGATAACTTCAATATCCTGATTCCTCTCCTTATACCCTCCATCTATACAGCTTGCATTTTACGTACTTTTGTTTGCCTGCTCGTACTTTTTTGTATATCACAGTATACAAGGTCTGCGCCATAAGTAGTAGGACTGAGTCGATCAAAAAAGTCATTGCCAGAGTTGATACATTCACTCAAAATCTTCGAATACCGCTGCTGGCGTTGTTCGTGCACTCAACAAACCTTAATCACACGAAAGAAAGTACTTACATGCAACAATATTCAATAACAGATTACGCACATTCAAATATGCTGCATATATTCAAAATATGAACCTATTAAATAAAAAGAATAACATTCAGTAAGAAACCTGCAGGATATCGAAAAATATACGTGGTGTATTCAAAACATAACAAGAATTTTTTCATTTCGCGGGCTTGGAGAGTCCGATTATCGAACATTTTTTTTATGTTGGTATACATGCCCCTGAAGTATGATAAAACTTGCAGCTGCTTTCATTGTGGACTTTGTCTGTGACAGCCACTAAGGTTAGACGTGTTTTAAGAGCTAGGCGATTTTCGTTTGTTAAAAGAAACGCATCAAAGAATTTGTATCAAATTTTGTATAAAAATGAATCAAAGTGTGTGAAATGTTAACAAAGGCCTATGGTGAGTCTGCTATGAGAAAATCAAGAGTTTACGAGTGGTATAAGTGTTTCCAAGAAGGCCGTGAAGACGTTGAAGGTGACGAACGCCCTGGACGGCCCAGCACATCAACAATCGATGAAAACGTGGAAAAAGTGATAGAAATGGTGATGAACGATCGCCGAATCACAATTAGAGAGGTCGCTGATGATGTTGGCATATCGATTGGATCATGTCATGACATTGTTTCCATTTTTTAGGGTATGAAACGCGTGGCAGCAAAATTCGTTCCAAAATTGTTGAATTTTGAACAAACACAGCGGCGAATGGAAGTTGCTCAGGAGTCACTAAATGAAGTAAAGGACGATGCAGAATCACTGAAACGTGTTATAACAGTGGTGACGAAACATGGGTTTATGGATATGACGTTGAAACTAAGGCTCAATCATCCCAGTGGAGGCATTCTGGCTCGCCAAGACCGAAAAAGGCTCGACAAGTGCGGTCGAACGTGAAGGTTATGCTCACTGTGTTCATTATGAATTCCTGCCGCCAGGTCAAACGGTCAATAAGAAGTACAACCTACAAGTTCAACGCCGTTTGCGTGAAGCAATCCGAAAAAAACGCCCGGATCTGTAGAAAAACAATTCATGGCTTTTGCACCACGATAATGCACAAGCTCACACTTCATTGCTTGTTCGGGAATTTTTGGCCAAAAACAATACTGTAACGACCCCAGCCTCCATATTCGCCAGATATGGCTCCGTGTGACTTTTTCCTATTTCCAAAAATTAAGACCTTGAAGGGCCGTCGTTTTACAGCCGTAGATGACATTAAAAGCGCATCGCTGAAAGAACTAAAGGCTATCTCAAAGATCGAGTTTGAGAAGTGTTTCCGGGATTGGAAGAAGCGCTGGCACAAGTGCATAATCTCCAATGGGGACTATTTTGAGGGTGACAGCATCAATGTATAAGAATAAATAAATATTATTGTCCGAAAAATTAAAACTATCATTATTTTTTGAACACACTTCGTATACACTACCAATTCTAATTATCTCCCAAACGATTACTGTCATGTCCATTATGATATCTAATGGTTCACGGAAAAAATGACATTTTAAATCTATCCGCTCTACCATCTATCCTCCTGATTTTTCGTTGGTGACTTGATCTACCAGATTAAGTGGGGGTCTATAATATGTTATTATGTTATAATATGTTCTTATATTATGTTATGCTCAGATAAGTAACCTGCCTCAAATTTACGCAATAAATTTAACCTGTATTTTAGCCTACTGTCAACTAGTGGGTCCAATTCTAATTCTTCCAATGGTATCGTGACATTTAGAGTGAATTTTCTCAGAATTAGCCTGAGGCTAAAAATATTATTTATTGCAAAATATTATCATTACCTTAGTAAACCCATTCTGATCTTCCCTTCGATTCCATACATGTATATTCCATCCTCCTTTTTAGAATCTTGCTAAAATTTCACCGATGACGAATCTTTGCACAGTCTCCTATAATCATTTGGGTTTTTCTTGTTTCATTTTTATAAATAGTGAGTATATATATGAAAATCATTCTGGATAACCCTGGACGAAATCCTAATTATATATTTTATGTCCATACTTGTATTTTGACGAGATCTATTTCACATATATGTGACCTAACGGTTCAATAAATAATACCTTTTTCTGGTATTTAATCTCTTTTAAGAATCTGGTTGAACATTTTGCAGAGAACGATTAATCAACTGCGGAGATCCATATCTGCAATACCACTTCCTTGTACACTCAAAATTCCTGTGTAGTTGTCCATCGCCTCTTCTATTAGTTTTATACGATATTCTGAAATGAATTCGTGAAATCTATCAATGCTAATCTGTTGAAGCCTGATAGAAATCAAAGAAGCTACAAAGACTTACCCTTCTCATTCATTTTTGTTATATAGTAATTTTTACGACTGGATTGTTCACATTGTTGGGCAAAACATGTCCTAATCTGGCGCACTGGACCCATAAAATTAATTGTTACAAGGTACAAAAGGGGAAGATAAGATACTGCCTCAGGCGTTACTTGGTGGAAGTTTTTCATACTAGGTGTAAATGAAGGAAAACTAACTTGGCAGATTCCACTAGACTTTTTATTTTCCACGGCACTAAGTTTCGTTGCAAAGGTGACATCACCGCACCTGATGATGTTGCCTTGCGACGAAACTTAGTGTCGTACAAAATAAAAATCCTGGTGGAATCGGCCAAGTTAGTCTTCCTTTATATACACCTAGGGGAAAGATAAGGTGCTTTTATCAGAGAAGTAAGAGTTTTTCAATGGAATGAAATAAGTCGTCAAAACTGTTTACGCTCAGTGATTCTAGCGATTGAGGCTCTGAAGCGATAGAATGCGGAGGCGGAAATGCTTAAGGGTAGTTAAAGTCGCATTGTTGAATCCCTGCCGAGAGAAGGGGACGATTAAGACCTTAGAGCAGCGAGACCTCCCGCGTGGAAGGGAGGGATTTATTTAACAGCTGGGTATCTACTTTCATTAAACATTTCCTATAAGGGTAGGAAAACTGCGCTTCGGAGCAAGACTCAGTACAATAAGAATACTTATAACATGACAGTGATTATTCCTGGAAATAGCAATTACATAAGGTCAAATCGCAACGCATGGGAATTCTCTTAGACACAGTTTCAAATCCTCACCTGCATCTGGGACTCGAAACTCCATTCTTGGGTTTAGGTATCAACACTTTGGTTCCATTTAGCAAAAATGGCAGTTCCGCAAGGTCATAAAATGCATTGGTAAAACTAAAAGACTTTCAAGAAACAACAAAATATTAGTCTTAAGACAAATTTCTATATAATACACGAGTATATAAGATAAATATGCTATAAATCAGGGTAGGGGTAGATATCTAGATAGAGAGCTACTTTAATTTGCTCTATCAACCAAATGTTTTAGACTTACGAACTCAGCTGCTTAACGGATGTTCGAGTTTTTTCGAGTTCAAGGTTTTGTGACATTTCAGTTAAACGTAATGACATTGTGGCAAATATAGTCTGTGTATAACCATAGACACAGTTATCAACCCGGAGATCGGTTTGGTAGGTGATGGTAGAGTTCACCCAGTACTAAGTCCGACGGCGTGTGAAATTCGCACATCACGGTAGGGGGGCCAGTTCCTTTCCCTGTGCCAATTATGTTTCCCAGGAAGATCCGACTTACCCGAAAAATCACATAGCTTGGGTGGAGCTGCAGGTGCCCAGAGTGGCTTACCCGGGAATTGAAACCTGGCCCTCCGGTCAGTAGTCCAACGCTCTACCCCCTGGACTACCGCGACCCACTAGTCTGTATATATTTAGGAATATTTCTGATTCGCCTAAATCTTTAATCAATTCTATTGAAAGGACGGAATTGGAAGAATATATTGCGGAAAGATGAAATAAAATGCTAAGATTTGAATGGTAAACCTAGGCGACAGGAAAGCCGAATGCCTTATTGAGTATGTCAACATGGTATCTGCGAGAAGAATTAACTGAAATTGTTAAAGATAACACAAGCAATTGAAAACTGTAAATATTTAATGATCTTATTTATTTCTGTATACGGCCGCGGTAGCTTTGACTTCCAAAATAGTTTTACAGGATATTCATCAAATCACAGTTCACTCGTGCAAGCTCAAGAAGGGGCTTACAACCGACACATTCTGATTAGCAGATCGAATGGTGGGTCCATACGTTAATGCGGCCGATATGCTTTCTTGAAAACGCCAATTTAAGTGAAGGCTGTTCAATATATCTGCATAAAAAGTGAATAGGTGACTAACATAAGCATCTAAATGCATGGAAATATAATGAAAAAGCTAGGCTTAAAACTTCATCCAGTAATTCCAAATAGTATGTCAATGCAACAATTTTAGAGTTAAAATCATTCGCCTAAAACAATACTTTTTGGCATTTCACATCGGACTATTAACAGTGATTACAATGGGCGCGATTATGAACACCTAAACCCTAGGTGGAAAAAAACCCACCCAGGCAGGAATCGAACGCGTGACCCTTGGAATGGCAGATTTTAGGTTATTCTATTTAAGCTAATTTATTCCATACCAATTTAACCTCTAATACTTATTCTGCTTCAATTACAATTGTTTATTTTGTCAAACTTGCCATTTTCATAAAAATGGCGATATTCATTTTCTTGAGCATGTATAATTATTATTTAGTATATATAATATATATAATTATCCACCGTTTAAAGTAGGTTTTGGATGGACCTACCTAATAAATATTTATTTTGTCCTAAGAAAACATAACCCCATATCCTACTCAACAACAAGCCCCTCTTCATCTCCGTATACTTATTTCCTTCATTTCATCTAACATCTCTATCCTGTTCCTACCCCTACTTCGTTTGCCTAACATTTTCCACTCTATTACAGTCTTCAACATCCCATTGCCGATCAATTTGGTTTTCATTCATTTTCCCTGCATCATTATGATTTCTCCCAACAAACCCCTCTCCTCGCCAACCACACCTAACACTTCCTTATTTTTAAGAGCGTTTTCTTAAACTCCTTACTCAATGTCCCCGTCATCAACTCCTTCCTCCTTGTGTAAACCTCTTTGCCTAGTGCAATTATTCTCCATACATCCCCACTACTTTGACCGTTTTGGTCCAAAACAGTCCCGAGATACGTAAACTGTTCCATCTGCTCTACTTTTTGTCCTATTTTAATGCTAACCATAGCCTTTTCCTTTCTGGAAAATCGTATAACCTTTGTTGTGTTGAAATAGATTCTCACCCCATATCTATCGTACTGAATTTCCAACTCACTCAGCAATACTTTCAACCCCTTGGCTGATTGACATAATAGAGCTTGGTCATCAGCAAACCTAACTGATTTTACGAATTCCCCTCCGACTTTCATTCCTACCTCCAGTTCTTCCCATGCCTCTTTAATCATTTCCTCTACATATACGTTGAACAGTACCGGTGACAATGGGCAACCCTGCCTTACCCCTCTTCCTAACACTGCCCATCCGGACTCCCCGTTCCCCACTCGCACCTGACCAGTCTTAGACATGTACAGGTTGCGGATCAGTCTCCTGTCCCTCCAATCCATTCCTATTTTCTGCAATACACGCATTAATTTTTCCCAATTCACTCTATCAAATGCTTTTTCAAAATCTACAAAACAGGCAAAAACGTCCTGGTTGTATTCTATATTCCTCTCGATTAGTGATCTCATTACTGCAATGGCATCACGCGTACCTCTTCCCTTCCTAAACCCAAACTGATCATCCCCTAAGTAATCATTTGCCTTACTCTCTATCCTTTTGTTGATGATCCTGAGAATAACTTTAGCTGCGTGTGATATAAAACTAATTGTTCTGTAATCCTCACATGACGAAGCCTTTGCCTTTTTTGGAATAGGAACTAACACCGATCTCACAAAATCTTCCGGCCAGATTCCTTCCCCATAGATACTACGAATCAGTCCATGTAGAATCTTCTTCCTACATTTTCCTAAGCATTTCAGTAGTTCCGCAGGAACGTTGTCCACCCCCATGGCCTCTTATTTGGTTTCATCTCCCTTAATGCCCTTTCTATCTCATCGTCGAGTATGTCCGAACCTAAGCTGTCTTCATCAATGTCATGTTCCTTTTCTATGTCTAACCTTGTTACCTTTTTGGCCTAAGTTCTTTACCATATAGTGCTTACTTATTCAAGCATATATAACATAGGCTCATACAATATTTTGATCAAATGAATCGTATAAGCTCCCATGAATTATTATATCGGCCATGAGATTTTCAGATATATTAGACTGCATTACAGAGTGGCATTCGTCCATTGACTTTGCTGGTGTTATCATAACCAATTTAGAGAAATTTTAACCAATATTAATGCATTATGGAGAACATATGAACACACATTGCTCATTCGACTTCAAAAAATGACTTCTTAAGTCACTAAATATGAAGTCATTGCAAAAATCGTTTTTTTCTGTATTGAAGGATAGCGAAATAAGAATATGAAGATTAAGAGGACTTGGAGGTACCAACTCATACACAAATGTGAGTCATAATAAATAGACATATAAAATTCGATTTCCTTTAGTAATTATATGTCTTTGTTGATATTGTGTATGCAACGCATTTGGTGCTTAAGCACCGATCAAATTAAGAATAGTTAAGTATTTAAGTATTAGTCATGGAATATTTTAAATGGGCATAATCGTTTCATCAGGAGTAACATGGAACCTCAGCCAATATAAAAAAGCGCAGGTACATATCATCATTGCATGGAATTTGGAAATTATTCTATCAAATAATAGTTCTTAGTAAATCCATGGAGTAAGTTAACTCATAATTTAATACATACACACAAACACACTTATATAACTTTTAGACGGCATAATAGAACAAAAAAATAAAATAGATAACGCGTAAAAGGACCCTCATTTTTCAGAAAGTTTAAGCATTCGGCCTTCTTCAGGTCAGACTCAGTGTGTCTGACCTGAAGAAGGCCTTTGAGAATTCATCTTAAGATTCTAAAGATGATCACCGCGCCGTTTAAACGTCAACTAGAAATGTGGGTATCCTTTCTCTGTGTTTCTGTACATGTACAATGTATTGACAATATATATATATATACTATATATATATATATATAACACTTTTGTAAAAGTCTCACGGATGTGAATAATAATGTATATGAAGTTAGTACTAGTGGACAAAGACAAAAACAGAAACACAAAAAAAAGATAAACTCACTCGGTATCGAATTTTCGGTGGTCAAGTCTACACCACCTTTCTCAAGAAAAGGAAGGCCAGAACTGAGGAAAAGGAGGGCCTGGAAACACTGGATGGAAGAGGAATGTGGGGAGAGGTTTGCGAGGTGAAGAGTTTGGAGGGGAAGAGCTAGGCGGGCGATTTTTAGAATGGTGGGGATAATATGGAAGGTGATGAGGGCGAAGGGGGGATGAAAATATGTGCAGAAAGGGGTAATTAATGCCTAATATTAATACCTGGGCAATTTCAGGAATCCAGGAGCCAGAAAAACACTTGCTCTATTGTTTTGTGTTTCAGCGGAGGGTCAGAGAGTGGGAGGGATGTTAAGATGGATATGCTTATGGACAGGGAATAAGGAATGGAGCGTTTGGTGTGATATGGGTGGAAACTGTTGTAATGTAAGTATTGTGGTTTGTTGGTGGGTTTTATATGCACAGAAGTGTGAAATTTTTGGTTTATTAATGATACGTTTACACCTAGGAAAGTGATTTAGGAGGAGGAAACCATAGAGTTGAAAAAGATAGAGAACGAAGCATTGAGGTCAGAAATGAAACTTTTCAGGCAATCAGGACCATTTGGTCAGAGAAGGAAAATGTCATGTATCTGAGCCACAATAGAGGTTTCAGGGATTGTTTTGACTGGAATTTATTCTCTCTCTAACACATATAGTATATAAAAAACTTAGACAGCAACACACAGCACGATAACACATAAAAAGAACACTGACAATAATATCTTGATAATTTCGACGGACTCAAACTCCGTCTTCTTCGGAAGATATGATATATGGGTATGTGGTGCAGAGAGAGAAGGGAACGAGGGAGGGGGAAAAGAGGTAGTGGGGGAGGGGTGAAGGAGGAGCATGAGGAGGGGGACAAAGCGGAGGGGAGAACAGGTGGCGGGGGAGGGGTGAAAGAGGAGGTTATGGAGGGGGAGAAGGCGGAGGGGAGAACAGGTGGTGTGGGAGGGGTGAAGGAGGGGGTTATGGAGGGGAAAGGGATGCCAGAGGGGAGCGGAGATAGATTAGGGAGGATGCGGAAGTAGTAACAAGCGACACAGAAAACTAACAATTCATCCACAGATACCACAACACCCATGAACAAGGCGTCAACTCACAAAGTCATCATAAGCGCTCGACAAGTCAAACCCAGGACAAGGATGGCAAAATGTATGTGGATGAATAAATTGTCCCACCATCTCGCAAGAAACCAATCCACATCCATCCAACCCAGCCCCCCCTCCACCCATTTAGTGAACGACATTGAGACCCGGATGTTGATAGACTTTACGCAGCCATATAAATGCCATTTCCATTGCTTTTAATTTTATAGGGTTATCGGATGGGGGAAGGGATGCTAGAACGGAAACATTGAAACAGTGGTTGAAGGGGGTGTTGTGGTGGGAGGCATGTTTTGGGATGAGAAGACCCGTGGACGGGGAAGAGGGATTACATGAGGCTCGATAGTTGTTCACCCTGAGGTTCAGGGGTGTAGAGCACTGGCCTTTATAAAATACAGGACAAAGTTTGCAAGTCAGAAGATAGATTATATTCTGTGATGTGCATGAGGAGTGGGGAAAAGGCGGGAGAGAGTTAAAAGGTGGGATGGAGAGGGGTGGAGTGGTGAAAATAGGACAAGTTTTGCAAATCACAACGTTTCGTCCAACCTTCTTCCCAAATGCCTTTCTGTTACCTTCAAACGGCCCGCCAACTTATCAGATCTCCTCAAATCCACCAAGCCTCTTTCCAAATCCCCTCCCACCCCCAGAATCACACCCACTCCGTGCTTGCGAGCAAAATACAAAACTTGTCCTATTTTCACCACTCCACCCCTCTCCATCCCACCTTTTAACTCTCTCCCGCCCTTCACCCACTCCTCATCACAACTCATTCACCCCCTCCAACACCATCTGTTCTCCCCTATGCCTTCTCCCCCTCCACATACTCCTCCTTCCCCCCTCCCTCGTTCCCTTCTCTCTCTGCACCACATACCCATATATTATATCTTCCGAAGAAGACGGAGTTCGAGTCCGTCGAAATTATCAAGATATTGTTGTGAGTGTTCTTTTTATGTGTTCTTGTGCTGTGTGTTACTGTCTAAGTTGTATATATGTATATAACTTGGGAGGGATATATATATATATATATATATATCCCTCCCAAGGACTACAACCTTGTCGTGGTGGAAGGGCTTGTGTGTTCCGATGACCCTAGAGCCGTGCTGGCGGGAGTAATAATAATTGCTCCTGGTAGGGTCACCCATGCCAGATAGGTCAAAGTTAGGAGCTAGACGAAAGGTAGTCCACGCAGCGTCTGTTCCTCAGTGAGGCGGCTGCAAAGGCGTCAGACCCCAGCGGGGCGGCCATTAAGTGATGGTGTCACGTTAAAAACACTGAGGAAGGCTACGGGAAACCACCTCAATAGTCATTCACAAGAATGTAATGATGGGAACTATAGATAATATGAGTCCTGGCAACTACGGGACTCGGTCCAAGAGGCCGTGTGTCGTGCCCGGCAACGGGGGAGGCAAGGCTTCCGCGGTCCTCATCCCACGAAATCCTTGCGGGGGAGAAATAACAGCAGCATGACAGAAGACGCAGAAGAAGACGAAAGTAGTTAGAATAGGAACATGGAACGTCAGGACAATGTTGAGGACGGGCAAATTGGAAAATATTAAGCGAGAGATCTAAAGAAGTAATATAGATGTTTTAGGTCTATGCGAGGTGAGATGGAAGGATAGCGGGGATTACTGGAGTGATAATTATAGAGTGATATACAGCGGTGAGAACGAGAGCCAAGGAGGGGTTGCCGTAATATTAAATAAAGGGGTAGGAAGAAGCGTAGTCAACATAGAGCAAGCAACTGATAGAATCTTACTCCTAGAGATTAAAGCAGAGCCGACGAACTTGGTCATTGTTCAGGTATACATGCCACCGAGCAACCACAAGGAGGAAGAAGTCGATAGGATGTACGATGAGTAAGAGGATATAATCGCGTGTGTTCCTGCAGGGAAACATTTGGTAGTGATGGGGGATTGGAATGCGACGGTAGGCGAAGGAAGAGATGGTGGTGAGGTGGGGGACTATGAGTTAGGCACGAGGAATGAACGCGGGGAGAAAGAAATTGAATTCTGCAGGAGACAGGGGTTAGTCTTCACTAACACATGGTTTAGACACCACAAAAGGCGTAGGTATACATGGAAAATGCCAGGTGACTCAGAAAGGCATCAGTTAGATTATATCATGGTTAAGCACAGGTTTAGGAACAGTGTGATAAATTCGCACAGTTTTCCCGGAACGGATGCGGACTCAGACCACAATGAATGTAGCGTCCGCTTCAAAAAGATAAGGCAGGGGCGGCGGGTTAGGAAATGGAATGTAGAAGTATTAAATGGATTAAAAAGGAAGGAGTATGAGCAGGCTGTAGAGGAAATCATGGAGGACGGTAGAGAGCTGAGTACTATCGAAGAAAAGTGGGAATGTATCAAGAAAGTGATATCGAAAGCCGCTGAAGACACTATTGGAACCGTTAAAGGGAAAAGGATAAAGAAACCATGAGTAACGGATGAGATGATTGCAAAGATGGAGGAGAGAAGGAGATGGAAGAATGTAAACACAGGTTAGGCAAAATGAAGTACAAAGAGTTAAACAATAAATTGAGAAGGGCCACAAATAAAGCGAAAGAAGAGTGGTGGAAAACGCAATTCGAAGATATGGAAAGTTTGCAGAAGAAGATTGAAATTGGTGCTCTATAGAGCAAGGTTAAGTTATTATCGGGAAGTAAGAAGGCAAGGTATGTGCTAACAGTTAAAGATAAGTGGGGTAAGATAATAGTTGAACCAGGAAAAATCCAAGAGAGATGGAAGGAATACATAGAAACACTGTACGGTAGAGAACTTAGGCCGACAAGGTTAGAAATAGAAAAAGAACATGACGTAGAAGAAGATAGCTTAGGTCCAGCCATACTTGACGATGAAATAAAAAGGGAATTAAAGGAGATGAAAGCAAATAAGGCCGTGGGGGTGGACTATTCCTGTGGAACTGTTCAAATGTTTAGGAAAATGTGGGAAGAAGACTCTATATGGACTTATTCGTAGTATCTATGGGGAAGGAATCTGGCCGGAGGATTTTGTGAAATCAGTGTTAGTTCCTATTCCGAAAAAGGTAAAGGCTACGTCATATGAGGATTACAAAACAATAAGCTTAATATTCCACGCAGCTAAAGTTATTCTCAGGATCATCAACAAAAGGATAGAGAGTAAGGCAAATGATTACTTAGGGGATGATCAGTTTGGGTTTAGAAAGGGGAGAGGTACGCGCGATGCCATTGCAGTAATGAGATCACTAATCGAGAGGAATATAGAATACAATCAGGACGTATTTGCCTGTTTCGTAGATTTCGAAAAAGCGTTTGATAGAGTGATTTGGGAAAAATTAATGCGTGTATTGCAGAGAATAGGAATGGATTGGAGGGACAGGAGACTGATCCGCAACCTATACATATATCAGACTGCTCAGGTGCGAGTGGGGAACGGAGAGTCCGGATGGGCAGTGTTAGGAAGAGGTGTAAGGATGGGTTGCCCATTGTCACCCGTGCTGT